>CAUYRT010013280.1:0-31217 GCA_963574885.1 Lepilemur ruficaudatus | reverse complement strand
AAGGATCCTTCTGCCTCAGCCTCCTGAGTAGCTAGGACTACAGGCATGTGCCACCATGGCCGGCTAATTTTTTCTATATATTTTTAGTTGGCCAATTAATTTCTTTCTATTTTTTAGTAGAGACAAGGTCTCGCTCTTGCTCAGGCTGGTTTCGAACTCTTGACCTTGAGCGATCCACCCGCCTCAGCCTCCCAGAGTGCTAGGATTACAGATGTGAGCCACTGCGCCTGGCCCAGGCACTATTCTAAGATTTTTAAGTGTTACACCACTGTATGAAATTCATTTTGCTTTATTGCAGATGATACATCACTTATACCATTGTCCATGTTAATACCTTCATGATTTCAGAACTTGAAAGATCAGTCCTGTTTCCCCTCCCTGGGCCTCACCCCTCTGAGTCCGCCTCCCTTAGTTCCTAGGCTGTTTCTCCTCGCAGACAATACCAGAGTACATTTCTTATTTTGGCTTCAGCCCCATTGATTGAATGTCAAATCTTTTCCCCTGGCAATTGGTAATGTCATCTCTGACACAGATGGAGTTTCCAGGGGTGTGTCTGTATGTGCGTGCATGTGTGTGTGTGTGTATGTGTGCTTAGGGCCTGCTTTTCTATTCCGTTGGTTGGTTTGTCTATCCTTGGCCCACACAGTATCTCATTTAATCCTCATAGTAACACTATAAGGTAGGTACTATTACTAGCCCCTTTTTACAATAGAAGAAATAGAGATTCAGAGAGCTTAAGTAACTTGCTCAAGTCACACAGCTAGTAAGTGGGACTGTCAGGGGGTCACTCCATACCAGCATGCAATGTCCCCCCCCCTACTGCTCCTGGCCTCTATTTCTTTGGTGCTCTCCTCATGCCAGTGTTTTATGTAAACACAGTTGCGTCTGGACAGAAAGGCATATGGAAGGACCTCCCAACTCCTCTCCCCACACCCACAGGAAACTCACATTGTTGGCTTCTCGGACCAGCCTCTGTTCATTGTATAGAATGTGCCGGATGCAGCGGACCAGCTCCATGGGGCAGCGGTCATATGTGTTCTGAAAGAGCCCAAGAGCAGCTCCTAGCAGCCACCCTCTGCCCCGGCCATGCCTGTCCCCATGCCATGCCCACCCCTTCCTCTCCCTCAGCCTCTGCCTCAGCTTTCCCCAGGGAGCCTCGGAGGAAGGCTCAGGGACACCTCTGTCTCTTCTTTCCTCGACTTCCCCTACCAGATCTTCATATTTGGTTTTCAGTGAATCAGAAACCCACAGTTTGCAAAGCACTTCCAATCTATCATCTCCTCTGACTCTCACAGCATGGAAACCCCATGACATAAGCAGAAACTGCAATCCCTGCTTCACAGATGAGAAAACTGGTGTTCAGAGAGGTTATGTATTTGTCCAGAGGCAACCAAGTAAGTGAGCAGATGACTTTAGACTCAGGGCATCTGAGGCCAAGGTCAAGGTAGTTTCTACTATACCCCTGACCCTGGGCTCCTATTTGGCTTCCCCTCAGGTTTATCCTGTTTCCTCCCTCTTTCGGGATGGACTTTTATTTCCCTAGCGCGCTGTTGTTTGTGTCTAAGAAGGGCTCTCTAAGAAACACGACTGAGTTCCAATAAATGCTTGACTCTGATTACCACCCACACCCCTTTCCTGCTTCCACAAACTCCCTCTCTTCCTCCACGCTCCCCTCCCCCGTGTAAAGAAGAAGCTACATCCTATTTCCAAACTCTTAATTCAAGCCCTTGTGTCTAGCTCTTGCCTCCAGGGCAGCTCTGCTCCCCTCTTGCCTTTAAAAGAGCCCAAGAGGGAGGTCTGGTTGCCCCTTCCCTCATTTCTAGAATCTGCCGGTCTTCCTTTCTCCAACAAAGAAACCCTGACTCAGTCTACCTCCATCCCTTCTGCCTCATCTGTCCATAATGCTAGTTTGGCCATCCCCCTTCTGCTGGGAACAACCACCACCCACCCTTGCTTTGTAATATGCTAAAGGACGGGTCTGATTTAGAAAGAGGGGGTGGGGGAAATTGAAGAAAAGTTGCCAATAAGCTCATGGTCATATGGTGAGTCAGTGGCCAGGCCAGGAAAAAACCCAGGGGTTCCGATGTTGGAAGGGGAAGAGCAGATGCTGTCTCCCTGCAGGTGGCCCTGAGTCCACACCCACCTGGAGCTGCGTGGCGTAGTGCCCCAGCTTGATCTTCAGTAAAAATCCATCTTCCCCAACCTGGTGCTCCGCCTTCTTCTGCAGCTCTTGCACCAGGCCCTCCAGGAGCTGGGTGGCCTGGGCTTGGTCCTGGGGATTGTCCAGGTCAATGGCATCCCTTCGGGCAGGGCAGGAGAGGGAAATCTGCTGTGGCACCTCCTTGGTTAAGGAGGTCAGGCAGCAAGAGTGAAGTGGAAATCCCAGGCTTGTGACTAAACCCAGTCCAGGGCCCACAAGACTTGTTCCTGGCAACTCCACAGACATCAAAGTCTAGAAACATCCTCTCTGTCCTCCCAGGCTTCCATTTCCCTCTTCCCCTTTCCCAGGGACACCGCCCCTTGGACACAGAAGACAGATAGGACAAGAATCACACCAAACCATAATGAGTAGAACTAGAGGCCAAGGGGCCTGGACAGTAGGGACCTGCAGAGGAGGGCGCAGGGGAGGGGGCGTCTACCATGGCTGGCTCTCAATCCACTGTGCCAAGTAGTGCCGGACCTCGATGGGGAAGTGCTGCCCGTACAGCACCTGCATCTGGCGCAGCGCATCTCCCTGCAGCTGCTGGGCCTGAATCCAGCCCGCCATGGCCGATCACCTAGGGCGAGCAGAGGGCTGAAGAGGCAGCTTCTGGGCAGAGGCCCCACCGTTTCTACCCATCCCTGGACCGCGGTCAGGCCAGGCCCCTCCCCTCCCGCAGACACGCTTTCCTGTGCGGGAACAAGGATGGTGAGGAAGGGAAGGGCACCCATCTCCTCCAACAAGGAACCCGCTGAAGCTGGGGTGGAGGGGGGGCTCTCGAGAGGCAGGTGCCCTCCCTGTCTTCCTCTCTCCTGGCCCCACGGGGCTTCCCGGGGAGAGGGGGCGGGGAGGCTAGAAAATGAAAGAGAAACTTCACAGTGGAGGCCCACAGGCCCTCTGGAGAGGGCTGCAAGAATCCCCCCACCCTGCCTAGGCACAGTTTATGGGAGGGCGAGATCTTCCAACCCAAAGTTAGGGCAACGCAGCGAAGGCGCCCACTTGATGGCTTGGCCCTCTCGTGCACGTGGCTGGGGCTGTTGAAGACAGGGTTGGGGGGGCCCCCCCGACGCCACCCCTCCGGCTGCGCCCCCCAGCTGTGCTCCCGCGTCTCCCCCGGGTCCAGCACGACAGCGCCCTCTCTCCACTGCGCGCAGGGACGGCGCCCACTCTTGGCCGCCTCCCTTCATCCCCGTCCCTCATCCCTTGTCCCTCGTCCCTCGTCCTTCGCCCGCGCTGCGCCGAAACTCCCTCTCGGCGCCGGGGACTGATCCCTGCCTTGCGCCCGGCCGTCGGGCTCCGGGGTGGAGGGGTGCCAGAGGGCTGGGGCGCGGCGCAGTGGCGGGAGTCGAGTGTCCCCTCTTCGCGCACCGCCCGGGACGCACCGCGCCGCCACCCACCTGGTGGGGCCGAGCCGTCCGGCAGCCGGGCCGGCTCTGCGCCCCGCGGCTCTCGCTCCCGGCCCGGGCTCCTGGCGGCGGCGGCGGCGGCCGCGGTGGCTGTTACTACAGGAAGGAGCAGAGAGCAGCGATTTCCTCCTCAAAGGTCAGCTGCCTCCGATAGACCATACACAGCGCGCGAGCGCTCGCCAACACCCCTCCCAGCCTCGGTCGCTCCCTCCCCGCCTCCGCCCTCGGTCGCTGGCTCCCGGGCAAGTGCGCAGCAGCCGCGGCCGGGCCGGGCGGGCGGCGAGGCGGGGCGGCGCCGGCCAAAGGGGCTGCCCCGACGGCGGGGTCTCCCGGGAGTCCCAGCCTGTGCTCGCCTAAGGCTCCGCGGAAGCGTCCCAGGACCGTGGCGGGCAAGAGACCGGGGGATGGAGTGGGAGGGCCGAGAAATCCCAAACCAGGGCCTCAGTTTTCCCATGTGTTAAGAGGGAGGAGGGAAGGGTGCACTCCATGCAGACGCCTCCCAGCTCTAGCGTGTGTCATTTTTTGAGCCTCCAGATTTAAAAAGTAAATGTGTGTGTGTGTTTATGTGGGTTGGGGGCCACAGCTTTTGTGACCTCGGAGGCAAAGCCCTAAGGAGTGGAAGGACTGGGGATTTCAGAGAAGCCAAGCTCAGCCCCGCACACCCACCTCCCTCCTTCCATTCCTCCCATCACCTAAAATCACCTGTAGAGGAGGAACAGGAAAGAATCTTGGCAGTCATATTTCAACCTCTCTCTCCCCTCCACAATTTTGCAGGTAAGGAATGGAAGTCCAGGGAGAGGAAAGGGCTTGCTCAAGGCCACACAGTGGGCACTCGGCCTAGTGAACAGACTATGGCCCATAAACTGTCCAGCTCCTCCACGTGCTTCTGCCCAGTGGCATCTGAGGCTGATCCTACCTTCAGAAAAGTCCAGGGAGAGGCTGTCTTGTATCTTCCCAGCCTCACTACTGCCGATAGGCCTTGCCACAGCAGTGATCATCCTCCTTGGAGCCTTGCCTGGGTCACAGTCCCCTCCCCAAGAGCTCCTCCCCACCACCACAAGGCCCAAGAGGTTGGGTAAGGCCGGGCTGGCAGCCTCCCATTCCTTTTGCCCAATGTCCCGCTCCTCTGAGCCTCCCCCCTGCCTGGCAGCTGGTATTGGCAGCACCAGGGGACAGGCCAGCCTTGCTGCCCACTCACAGCCCAGCTGGGCCAAGACTGCGTGTCCTAGGGGGAATCATTCTCATCTGCCTCCCTCCCTCCCCCCTGCAATTCCTGCTTGGATCTGCCCTTTTCTCTCCATTCCTCCCCGCCTTCAGAGAATAAATGAAGTTTAAAGCTGAAGTAGCCGGAATGTTTGGGTTCTCCCCACCTTCCATGTGTGATCAGTGTCTTAGTTGGCAGGATCACGAGGAAAGGAATTGAAAACTGTAAGGGGGTGTGTGGAGCGTTTAGGGAAGCCTTGCTTCCCAGCCTCTCCGCAGGGGCTGAGAAGAGGAAGCAGAGTCCCTCCCCACCTCCCCACCTCTCCTGTTCTGTGAAATGGATTGGGCTGGGGAGGGTCAGACACAGAGCTAGGGGCTCACCTGCAATAAGCGTCAAGTGTCAGAGCAGGAAGTGACCATGAAGATGATTTTCCAAATGGCAAAACAAAGGCCAGGGAGGGGAAGTGACTTGGCCAGTGTCACAGAGTCTGTCAGTGACAGATCCAAACTCACTGCCACATGATGGGTGGGCCCCACTTGGCACCTGTGCCCTCCCACCTTCGGACAGATGTGGAAGTCAGTTGATGGGAACAGATTCCTTGCATTTCCAAGTCCTCTCAGCCAGGTCTGGAGGGCAGAGGACCACCTTGGCTGTGTACTCACATCTGGGCACCTGGGACTTGGGGTGGTGTAGGGCGTCCACTTAAGAGTGGGGGCCCTGCCTGCCCCCTTCCAGGCAGCCGCCTCTCCAGACTCCTCCCCTGGGGCCTGCAGGGGCCTGCTGCTCCAGTGGGCAGCCCCACCCACCAACATCTGGCTGGGTTGGATTTGGCTTGGCTAGGGTGTGGGTAGTTTTGGGTCCTAAAAATCTAGCATTGAGGTGCCGGCGAACAGAACTGGAAGGGTTGGCCTTATAGGGTGTGTGTCAGTGTCTTCAGAGCCTTCCCATACCCCCCACTTTCACCCTGTGTCCAGCGCTGCTCCCGGGGCCAAGTGCTGGCAATCCTGCATTCAGTCTCTGTCTGCACAGCCCTGAATCCCCATGTCTTTCGTGGCATGTTCCCTCCTCTTGCTTTGATTCTTTCTCTCTGGGTCTCTATCTGGTTATGTGTTTGATTCTGTCTGGGTTTCTCTCCATTTCTTTGTGCTTGTTCTCCCTTTGAGACGCAGTGAGGAAGGGGAGGAGCTGTGAAGCTTTCCCAGGATGGGCAAAGGGCACCCTTGGAGGAGGGACGGGTGTCAGAGTTGGGTTGGGGGTAGAGGTGACTGTGGTCGTGGCTCCGGATAACACAACTACCCGGAAATGTCAAATTTGGGGTTTCTTTGCTTTCAGTCCCCTGTTTTGGTCTCTACTATTTCCCACCACAAAGCACCCTGGTAGTTTTTGGGGATCAGGCTACAGAGGAGAAAACAGGCCTAGGGGATGGGGTACAGGAAGATCAGAAACTGCCTGGGGTCTGGTTGAGCTGGGATCTGAGGCTGGCCTCCTTGTCCCAACTCCCCATCACTCGCAATTCTAAGTCACAGCATTAAGTGGGGAGTGAGGAAGGATTTAAAAAACTTACAGGAATATATTCCCCAAAAGATGATTGACCATATTTTATTAGGAATAATACTAATCCACAGCCTCGTCTGCAGGTAGCACTCTATATACATATCCTGAACTGAATCGGGGCATATTTGTATGCAAACATGATTGGACTCCTCTACTCAACTGGTCCTTGCAACAACCTTGAAAGCAATCAGGGCCAGAATCAGCCCCTTGGCTTAGTGCAGGAAAGAGACCTGGCTAAAGCTGTTTGGCCAGTAAGTGCCCAGCTGGCACCAAGATCCAAGTTACTCTAGTCCTGGGCAGGGACTTAGTACAACCTTTCTAAACGTCCCTAACCCCAGCACACCCCTGCAGAGGTCTCCTTTGGCTGGGCTAGCCCACAGTTGTTCTACGGAGCGTGGCTCCTCCATCCCCATGCCCTCCTATGCCCCTGCTCTATTGAATGAGGCAGTGTGACCTGTGTGAAGGTAGATTTGAGTTTATGGACAAAGAGAAGAATTATCCCAAATCCCTTTTCTGCCCTGCCCTTGGAGACCATGCCTGCAGATGCCCCTACCCTGGGAAGAACAGGTGGAGGTCACCTTGACCTGACCTTCCCAGAGGGGGTGGAGGGAGTGGAACAGAGATGCCTTTGTTTCTTCTGCTCCAGGTCCCTTCTTCAAGGAGAGTTCCTGTAGCGTGGGAGCCAGAGGGAGGTGAGGTGGGGGTGAAGGGCCTTCCCAAGAAAGCTGAAGGCTTTCCAGGAAGTATCTCTTCACCTGTGGCAGAGAGGGGAGAGCTGAAGCCCTGGGGCTCTTAAACATCCTGCTTCACCCCCACCTGCCTGTGCTTGGATGTCTACCTCCATCCAACGCCCACCTCCAAGGCTCCTAGAAGCGGGGTCACAGGCCCATGCTCAGAGTACATACTACCTCTGAGACCAGACCCTAGTACCTCCCCGTAGAAATGCTGCCCCCATTCTTGTCCGAGCAGACAGAGCAGCACCTAGGGAGGGTGTGTGTGCACACGGAGAGGAATTCTGTGTGAATCTGGGGGAGGGGAAGGAGCTGCTGGATCGGGGTGAAGCCTGTCCCCACCTCTGTCCCCTGTCCTTTACCACTCTTCAGGGAAGTCAATTTACAATGAAGTCACCAAGAGAACACAAGGCCATCCTGCCTGAGGCATAGTGACTGTCCTTCGTTTCTGGGAATAGCGTGAGGGGAGGGGCGCGGGACTGGACAGGGTGGGTGGGAGGGGGAATCTGGCCTCCTCTGCCCACCTGCCTTGGGGGAGAGGCTTGCAGGCGGGTTCTCTCTGGACAAAGAGAGGAGAGTACAGGGTCTGTGCTGGGGGCACACCGCCTGGCCAGCCAGGTGGCAGCAGGAGCCAACCCTTTGCAGTCCCTCTCATGGCAAGGCAGGCCCAGGAGCCGGGGGAGAGAGCGGAGGGTGGGCAAGCAGAGCCAGGCAGCGCGTGGGACTGGCCGCTGTCCTGAGCAGCCCTGGGCCGGGGCTGTCATCCTCATCCACGATGACTGTCAGTCCCCTCTTCCTGCTAAGCTAGTTTCTCCTTCTTCCAGCCAACAAGAAATCTTTTGTGCCTTGGCCAGCCCAGTACCGACCTCAAGCCCTCTGGGGTTTGTGTGGGAGAGGGCTGCCTGTCTCCCCCCGCCCCCCGCCGCCCCCCGGCGCTCTTTGAACTGGAGGGAGTTCTTTTCTCATATCTCTATTTTCCATCATTCCCTGGTTTCTGAAGTCTCAGACCCACACACATCTTCCATGCTCCAAGTCTCAAAAACAGGGCCCCCAGCCCCAGGAGCAAGTGGAGGGTATGAGTCAAAATGAAGACTGGTGTGCCCCCTTCTCTGGTGGCGTCCTGGTCTCTGTTTGCTGCGGAGAGCGGCCCCCGACACCGGCCTTCCCTTCACCCTGTGCTTCAGCCACGCACTTCCCCCTCATGCTGGCCCATCAGCTCCAGGCTTTTACCCTTCCATTCCACCTACCAGGAAGGTCATCCCTCCCCTGGCCACCTAGGGAAACCCTCCTCGTCTTTCATAGGGTCAGGGTGGCCTAGAGGAAAATACAAGGGCTTTGGAGTCATTAGGTACAAACCCTAGCTGTGCTGCGTGATCTTGGATGAGTGTATCTGCCTCTCTGAACTGAGCATCCTCATTTGTAAAAGGAGGACACTGCCAGCATTACTGTTAAGACTTAGTGTCTGGCACATAGTAGGTGCTCAGGGACATTGGCCAGCAGAGCCAGGCATTTTATTCTCTGCCCTCAGTCCCATCTGTATTGCAGGCCCCTCCTTATGGAGCTAACTGTTAATAGTTGCCTAAAGGGCAGTGAGCTACTACTTGTATTGTAATAGAAGTTTCATAAATATTTTTGGATTAATGAAGGTCCCTAAAACACCCCAGGGCTTCCCAGAGTTCTGACAGTTCAGGGGAGACTCCTATTCACTCACCACAACCCACGGCGCCCAGAAGGCTCTGCCCACTGCTGCCCTGGCCTCTGCCTGCCTGGTCCTACTGACCTGCTTCTCCGCCCAGGCAGCCTCATCTTTACCTGGTGCCGAGCTGACTTTTGAGTTCTTAACCTGCCCGGCAAGCCAGCGTGACACTGGCTGGAGTGGCACTCTGCTCTCCTCACCAGCTCTGCCCTCCCTGGATGATGGTGCATCGCCCCAGGACTCTGGGTGGAGAGGACATGGTGACCCTGTCCCGGGAGGTGGGGCTGGGGGGATCCTCAGGTGTTCTAGAGAGTCAACTATTTAGCTCTTGCTGGAAGGGAGCCCAGACAGGTGAGGCACATGGGAGCAAGACTGGGAGCAGAGCATGTGAGGATCTCCAGGTGAGGAGTCCTGCAAGGACCTGCACATCCTTCGCTCACATCCCCTCCCCACCCCTCCCCTCCCCTCAACGTTCCTCCTGGCCCAGCAAACTGGCTGGGATTGGGCTGAGGGAAAGAAAGAGAGAAAATGCTCATTTATCCAGTGCCTTCCATAAGCCAGGCACCGTGCTTAGTTGCTTTCAGAAACACTCTCTCTCTACTTTTCCCTTTTTAAAAAATGTCCATTTTAGTAATGCTTTCATAGGTGGTACATGCACATGGTACAAAACACAAAAGATTCAATTTAACAGGTGGTACATGCACATGGTACAAAATACAAAAGATTCAAAAGGCTATATGGTGAAAAGTTAGTCTCTCCCTGTTCTTGTCTGCCAGGTCCCTTCGGGAGGGTCAACGTCAGTTCCTAGGGCCTTGTGTGCACTCCCAGAGTCTGTGCATTTATAAACATATATTATACTTTTCCTCCTAACTCTAACACATGAGAGGAAACTGAGGCCCTGAGAGATATTAAGTACTTTGACCAAGGTTGCACAGCTAGTAAGTTGGCAGAGCTGGAATTTGGAACCAGATCTAACTGTAAAATTTGGCTCTTCTCACCACCCATGCCCTGGCAGAAGTAAGCCTGGTATGACAGAGTCCCTCCCAAACCAAAAATCCATTCTGAGGCCCTGGAGATCGGAGGTCTCTGTTGAGCGTCCCATGCCTCCCTCTTGGCTCCGGGAGCCTGTACTGACATCCCCATATGGAAGGACTCATCCTCACATGTGCCCTCCCTTGGCTAACATGTGGCCAGCACTTCCCTGGGGCCAGCCTGATTCCTGAGATCCCGAGAGATATGCAGAGGCGAAGCCACATTAGTGTGGATCTCTGGTCTCTGGCTAGAGGGGATCATGGTTGTGGTTTCAATTACATTCTCAGAAAATGGCCTCATGATCTCCCTGTGGTGGGGCAGGAGTGAGGGAGGGTGTGACATGGGGGAGCTCCCCTCTGTAGGAGCCACATGTTTGTCCATGAGAGAGAGGGGAGGCTGTAGCCAGCAAGGGAGTGTAGGGACAAGGGCTGTGGACTAGACTTCTAGGCTCATCCTTCAAGCCTGTTTCTCTCCTGGGTCAGGCCATGGTGGATAAAAGATGAGACCCTCCTGCGGACATCTCTGCATCCCCAGGTATCTTCTGGGAACTTTCTCTCAGCGTTCTCTGCGGGGTCTTTCAGGATCCTAGCTTCCTGTCCAGGTTCTTCCTCTCTAGGACTCCTTCAGTGTCGTGTATCAGTCTGGTTTCCCCTTGACTTAGGGGAATATGTCCCTGAGACCAAAAGAGGGTCCCACCTTATCTGAATTATCAAGCAGAAAGAGGTAGGTATTGGACCTTCTTTTCTGTCCCAGGATGACAACATTCTGTCTTGCTGCGATAGTCATCCAGAACATTCTGTCCTTCATGTCTGTGCACATAGCCAGCCAGGTCTAGCTTGGTGCCTAGTGATCAGTCAGGGACCTGCTATGCGATGCAGGAACAAAGAGGCACATGTGCCCCACCCATCAGGACACTTAACCTAGCAGCCCTGGTAGCTGGATTGAGTCCTAGAACTTGGCCAGTCTTAGGAAGAGATTACTAAAAATAACAATGATGATATTTAACAGCTGTACAGTGCTTTGCAGCATTTGAGGCACTTTACTTGTATTAACTCAATTCTCATGATATAATGAGGTAGGTACTATTACTATCACCACAGTACAAATGAGAAGATACAGGCAGAAAACTTGTTCAAGATCACAGGGCTCAAGGTATCGAGAGAGTGGTTTTAGACCCTGTATTCTTAGGGTATTCTTATAAGGACTACATAGTCCTTATAGTTTCATTTCCATTCCTAGCGCATAGGATTTGTTCTATAAATATTATTGGGTGTCTTTTGTGGGCAGGGCACGGGTGGCGAGATTTAAAGGTGAGTGGGGATATTGTGCCTGCCTTCGTGGGGTTCATGCTGCCTGGAGCAAGTGTCATGGAAGGGCAGGCAGCAAGAAGGCAGGACATTCCGGGCAGAGGGAACAGCATGTGTGCAGGTATGAAAGCTTACAAGAAAGAGAAATGCAGTGCACAAACGTCCAAACATCTTGGGCAGTGACTGTCAGAGGGGTTGCCAGAGAGCTCAGGGCTGGTGCATCTGTCCAGCTTCCTGCTTCCTGCTCCCACCTCCAAGCTGCCTGCACCTGCTCTGTGCAAAGCACTGTGCCAGATGTTGGCCCAGAGTGTGGGACAGGAGCAGTAGCCTGGGTTGGGGAGAAGGCCTTTGTGATCGGCTATAGACACAAAGACCTTTGTGGCTGGTGTTACTCTGGAGGTGAAAGGAAGGCTGCTGGGAAAAGCTGCCAAAGGAGGCTTATGGGAGAACTTGGCAGCTCTTGGTTGGACATGAAAATTTTCAGCAGGACAACCTGTAAGAGACTGTAGGGAAGGGGAGCTCTGTGTGTATGTGTGGGGCTGGGAAGGGGTCCTTCTCCCTCTTTTGCCCCCTGGAGCGGGCTTTCTGGAGCTTTGATATGTCTTGCTTTGGTGCTGGCCCTTGGAGGGTTGCCAGGGAAACTGTGGGCCAGCTCTGGAGATGTAGCTGGAGGGGAGGAGAGTGGGTGACTCAGGCTGCCTTCTCACACATCGCAACCCCCTCCCCATGGCATGGGAAGGATCTCGGAGACTCCCTTCCCCTGGATCCTCCTAGGTGACCCTGCTTATTCTTTCTTCTCTGGACAGAGCAATCTCTCCTGCAGCCCTGACTGGTGGGAGCTAGCAAGGTTTTCCAGGGAGGGAAATGGCCCCCAAAGCCCCGGTCCCCCATGGATTCACCCTGGAGCAGTGGACGAATCCAGTCGGCCCCGGCGACTGTGAACTCCTGCTGTGTCCATGCAGGCTTTTCGCCTGCCCGCCCGCCGGCCGTCCGGCCGTCTGTCCGGGTAGTAAACGGCAGGAGTGCCCTCCCGAGTGCAAACCCGGGATAATTATTGATCTCGAGTGCTGCGGACTTCTGACCTCGGCCTGGGAGGCAGAGGACCCGGAACGCGGGCCTCGGCCCGGGGGGAGGGAGGTGGGCGGGCCGCGGAGGAGGGCCAATCATCAAGGCCCGGGCCCGCCGGTCGTGGTCGCCCCTACCCAAACACAGCAGCATGCGCCTGCGGCCCGGGGGGCCCGGCCCGGGAGGCGAGCGGGGAAGTCATCCCACCTCCGCGGAAAGAAGGTGCGCGCGGCGCCGGCCCTGCGGAGCGCGCCGACGAGGTTCCTGGTCCCTCCAGGGAGGCCGCGCAGGGGGCGCGAGGGACCACGGGGCTCGGGAGCGCGCGCCGGGCGGAACCAGGAAGCGGCGCGCGCCGGTGAGGGGCGAGCTCGGGGCTGCGGGCGGCGCGCGGCCCCGGGCCTCCGCGCGCGAGCGGCGCGCGCGCCCCCGTGGGCCCCGGCGGGAGGAGAGGCGGCGGCCGGAGCCGTCACCCCGGGCGGGGACCGAGCGCAGCCTACTACGCGCGGGGGCCCGGCCGAGGGAGGGAGCGAGCAGGAGGGCGAGCCAGAGAGCGGGGCCGGAGCAGCCGCTGGCGCCCGAGGGGCTGAGCGAGGTAGGAGCCGCGGGGCGAGCCCTGGGCCCGGGGCCGGGGCAGCGAGACCGGGGAGCCGGCCCGGGCGGGGCCCCGCTCTCCGGCCGCCGAGACGCCCGGCAGGCCCGCGCCGCCGCCATCGCTCCCCGGGCGGCGCGGCGGCCACAGTGGCTGCGCGCTGGGTGAGGGGTGCGCTGGGGGAGAGGGGAGTCGGGGCGGGCTGCAGACGAGGCGGGGGACAGTGTTGGGGCGCTCGAGGGGGCTTGGGCGGACGCTGCGGCGGGTGGAGGGTGTGCAGTAGAAAGACTGCGTGCGCTTGTGTCTAGGTGGGTGTGTGAGGACCCCCGCGCCGAACCCCTAAGAGCGAAGGGGGCTGCTGTCGGCCACCTCACACCTTAATGTTGCCATTCCGAATAGCCCCTGTCGTCTCATTTCTTTTTTTTTTTTTTCTTTTTAAGAAAAGAAGTGCGTGTTACTCCCGGGGATGAGATGAGCCTGGGGGTGCCCGGTGCGGTGGGGGGTATTAGCAAAGCTTCAAGAAACAGTGCCTTATAAGGAGTCAAGACAACAAATACGAGCATTTTGATAAGGCTCCGGGGGGCGGGACCCCACATCAGGACCCGCCAGGCCTGGGCTTGTATGTGTGGCAGTGGGATGCGGTGTTGTTTTTTTTTTTTCTTTAGCCAGGGATAAAGAGTAAAAAAGTGCTCCTGGTGTCGAGGGTAGATATGGAGAGTCGAAGGGGAGTCGTTGTATCACAGAGCTGGTCTGAGGCTAAAGGAATCTGGCAAGATGGTCAGGGTGACCGAAGAGGACAGAACTTGCATGGAGCAAGAGGCATTTGCAAACACTTGTAGCTAGCAGTGATGGGAAAGGCACAGGAGCAAACAAGTGCCAGCTTTTAGGAAGGTGGGATTAATCAAAACCACAGGAATTTTAAAGGCTAAAAGAGATAACGGATTTTCTCTTTCCCAAAGAGCCATGCCCACTTCTCTTTCTTCTCATCCCGTGTGATCCTGTCATACCTTGTATTAAATAAATAGTGCCAAAAGTGGGTCATAGAACGTTAGAGCTGGAAGGACCCGAGCGATTATGCCACATTCTTTTATTGTACGGATGGGGAAACTGAGGCCTAGGTAGGTGGACTAAGTGCCCAGCTCAGTTCACACAGTTGTCTGGTTAGTGGTTCAGGGACTGAAACTTTTCGGACTCTCAGATCAGCGCTCTTCCCACAGCAAAGTGAAGTATATAGATCTTTGTCTAATTAGGATTCCATAACTTTTCTCTGGAATATCCTCGGGGAATGCCCCTTGAAAGGGCTAGTGTGTCACCAAATATTACACTGGGCTTATGTCGTTTTTTTCAGTCTTCAAGTGGTGTTTATCGTCTGCTTGTATCTTAGGTTTCCAAAGTGATTGGATAGCCGCCTGGGCCATCATAAGCTTTCAGCTGTTGAGTCTACGTTATTTTAAATAATTTTGATATCGTTCAATTGGGATAATAGATCTTTGTCTTCCCCCCAACATTCTATCACTGTTCATTCGTTTGTATTATATTGTTTGATGTTCATTGCCTTTAGTTCCTAGAAGCGGATATATTTTATTTGGTGTGCCTTTTATGTTTTTCTAATTTCATTTTGTAACCCTATGAACATTGAATTGGTTCTGGTCATTTCAAATAAGGAGAATCCTATCGATTTATTTTAAGGCTTCAAGTTTTTTGCTTGTTTGTCCGTTTGGTACCAGTTTCCATCTCATGGAAGATCACAGTTTTTAGAATTGATAAGGCTAAACGGGAAAGGGGACTGCTGATTTTAAGAAAAATTTACTATGTGGCAATTTGCCATTTCTGTCGTATTTAATTAAAACAACATCACACCTTTGGTCAGGTAAGTGTTATCTAGTAGATGACTTGTTTTTTGAAGCTTCTGCAAGATGACAATTTGAAGCACCAGGTTGAGACATAGAGAAGGAATGGTGAATTTTTGTGTTGTTTTGTTTTTTAAACCATCAGGAAAAAAGAAAAAAGAGTTGATTTCTATCACCAGCAGTTTGGTTATTGCATAACTTGGAGCTAAACTCTGCACAAAACCTTTGCGGTATACCTAATTTAATAAATTCTTCCACCTTCTCACTAGCCCTCACTTTTTCAGTGTTCATATTTTTGCTAACAGGATATTAATATGGATTGTGTTAAGAAATTGAAGGTGGGTGTGTTTCTTAGATGTGTACTTCATGATATGTATGGTAGTAGGAGAAAAATGTGCTATCATCGTTTGGAGTGTTACAACATAATTATTTTGGTCAGTACTTCCTATCTTGCTTTGACTTTTCATCTCCATTTTCTTCCTCTCAATTGGTTTTGTTTTTATTTCATTTACATATGCAAAAGCCACATCAAGACTAAAGGTGTCATGTGTTGCTTTTTTGGGTACTTAATGTCAATGTTTTTCAAATTATATTATTGTTAGTATTCAAATCTTTTGTAATTTGTGTTAGGCTTATATTTATGAATATGCTTGTAGTTTATTTGGCTTGCTGTGTAGCATCTACAGGTGGTCTTATTGTAAAAGGACGATGTTATAAACAGGTGAATAACAGATGCAGGTTGACTGTAGAATCAAAGGAGACCTAACTATGTGTTCTACAAACACGTATGTATCTCCTAAAGTTATTCACAGATTTCTGGATATTCTAACTATCAATGACACATTTCCCTCTTCTATTAGAATGTAGATTATGACATTGTTCTTACAAAAGGAAGGAAAAAAACCCCAGTTTTTATTATTTTTTTTGAGCATTTGAAACATTGTAAAAAGCTGTCTGACAATTTCAGGTTACTGAAGCTCTTCAGAAGACTATCCTATTACTATATAATAAAGTATAAAAATACTTTGACTCTGGAGCTTAATAATCTTTGAAAGTTAGCTCTAAAGTATCACTGTCCTCAAATGTGTGATATTTAAAGGAAAATAATTTTTTAACCTGAGCTTTGTGAATAGAACTGTTCTAAAATCAGTAGTATTTTTCCCCTGCAATGTTGGAAACAGAACAGTTTTATGCTTATTTCTGGGAATAAGAAAGTCAAATTTAACAATCTAGTTTCCATTGAGCAGACAGTTTTTTGTGCATTTAAATTGTAAGCATCACAATGATAAAACATTTTTTAAATTGTATTCACTCTTGATTATAGTGGCCTTATTTGAAGTAAAAAAAAAAACAGACTTCAAATAAGGCCACTATGATTACTATTGTCATTGGATGTCTTATTAATGATGATCCTTTACTACTGAAAGACTTAAGCCAGTGTGGAGAAGATTTTACCTATCTAAATCTGTGCTGTTTTTACTAATCAAAACAGAGGAGTAAGCTACAGGTGTTAGATTTTTAGTTGGTTGAATGAGACCCTCACTTTTGGTGGTTTCAAGGTTTTAGATGACGTTTTATTACTTTTGTTAGTTTTGGTCACACCCATGACTTCCTTGGAAGGTATCTTTGAGGTTTGGTTTCCTTTTTTTAAATGGTAATATTGGGGTGGGGGTGCTTCCTGTTTGTATTTTCAAAATTAGGTCCACATGTTAACCTTCTTATAGTGTCACATTTTTATTTTAAACATATAAAGACAAACATCAGATACCATGTGGTTTTGTCTTTGAGACCCATTGCACCGCTCCATGACAATCTGGAAGACAAGACATCCTTAAATCTTTCTCCAGCTCTCTTCAAGGTCCAACAGCCTTGGAAGGAGTCTTAAAATATCAAGAACAACAACAACAACAAAAGCACAATTAACGGAAAAATGGAGCTGTTGCTATCTGTTTCCTCCCAGGTACCTGGAAAACCTACAGCACTAAGATAGAGTTGAAGCATGTTATATAGAACCTTGAAAGTCAGAGCTTTAAAGAGGAGCTGCCCTCGGTTTATATGATCTAGAACCCCATGTATTAAGCAGTGGCCATTGCAGTTTTTTTCTGAACTCACCTAAAATCCATACACAGTGTCATGGAAGAGTTAAATAAGAACAAGGAGAAATTTAGGGTATGGTGGTAGAGCTCTGGAGGAATCCTCTTCAGCTTTAGAATTCTTCCTTGACCCTCCTGGATAACTTTTAAGTGGTAGGTCACTTTTAATATAAATGGTGGAGAATGAGTTATGTGGGGCCTTGGGAAGTCTGTATACTATTGTTTCAGCAATTAAAGCCAGTGGTCTTTTCCTGGCCTTTAATTCACTTTATTCTAAGAAGGGTAATGTCTAAATAGACTCCCAACTGAATTGGTATTCAAATATGTTTGCAGTTTAGGGGCAGTTTACCTCTTCTAAATTTTCTTTTGGATTACATTACTAAAAGCAGTATGTCAGTAGCATTGTGCACAGCTATGTACAATGCAATTTGCAAGTGAAGTTAATACTTGGAGTATCTTAACCTGCCCTCACCCTAGTAGTCAAGAAAGGAGAAGTTGTAATTTGTCATATACAGGATATTTTCTTCTTTGGGTTTATCCATAGTAATTATGTCCATTTTCCCATGAATCATACCATTCAGATGAAAAACACATGTATTGATTGATAAAGAACATTTACCTTTTTCTGCCTACTTTTGGAGGCTACCTTGCAAAATCTGCAACAATCACTCTCCATTTATTCTTCCATTACCTTTAGCACTCTGAATAACCCTTTTTTTTTTCTTATTTTTTGCACATTTCTATTATGAAGAGAAATAACTCCATATTGGGTATTCAGTTTTTTGAGGTGCTTGTGCTGACTCATTTTTTAAAATTATACTAAGATATAGAGCATGGTTTGAGAGCAGTAATGAGATTCTCAGAAAATATGAAAACTTTCCTTTCTGACTAGAGAAAGGTTGGGGAAGACAAGGGGAAATACATCAATGAGCCAATCAATTATTGTTTGTTGGGATTAATTTGGTGACTAATATTTTCAAAGCCCATCAGGCTAGTAAATGTGAATTTGGCTTTACCCTGCAATGGTAACAGGACAAACCCAAGAATTTTCTAATACTGCTTGTTTTCCCCTGGTAGGGGATTTCTTTGCATGTGGGAAATCAAGCCAAAGTTACCAGTAACAGCCACATCCATGATTTCTATTTAAAATAACCATTCACCACTATGGGCTCATCTGTGAAGACATACTAATTATCTATAGAATAATTCTTAGGCCATCTTTCAAGAAGTGAACAGAAAATTAATTAATTAAAAATACTTCAAGTTATGTTCAAAACCCAGAGTTAGAGAAAAATGTTCCAATGCCTTCAAGTATGAAGATAGTAAAAATAATACCTAATACTTGCTGTTTGTTTACAGTGTGCCAAGCAGACATTGTTGTCAGCTCTTGCCATGTTTTAACTCATGATCCTCAGAGGAGTAGGTTCTCCTTAGATGAATGATGAAGAAATGGCCACAGAGAAGTTAAGTAACTTCTCCAAAGTCCCATTTTTGGGTCATGGCAGGGCTGGCTCCAGACCCAGGCAGAGCCGATTCCAAAGGCTGCATCCTTAACCACTGCCCTCCAAAGGAGAACTGGCAACTGCACCTTTGTAATAAGACATTTTATTTCTTTACTAAATAAAATATATTTCTTTATATTCCAAAAGGGACTCCTTTGTTTTTAATAGAACATATTTTTATGTTTGGGATTTTTTTGGCGTTTATGGAGGTGGTGATAAATATTTTTCCCATAATCCTGGTAGAAATGATGTTCAGACAGAGAAAGTCTTAATTTTTATTCTAAGTTGTATTGTGTTGTTCTTCTACTAGTGTTAACCATATACATCATAGGAGAAGTGCTATAAGCGCTCTCCTTGGCCTCTGTTTGCAAAGGAAAGGATCATTTGTGCCAATGGAGTGGGTTCCTGTTGATAAACACATCTGTACTGAAATTCAAGTGTCCTGCTCATTTTATTTATAACTTTATTTTGAAGGGATTTATGGTGTATACTTGTTTTATTGGAGCTTTTTAGAGCTATTAATTATGATTTCCGAGATAGACTTAAGGTGTTCACTTATTGGTCTAATTTTTAAGGCAACTGAACTCATTATTGTGTGTCTGGAACTCTGCAAAGGCTGTTAGAAATGAGTCTCAGAAATGTATTATCTTTCATGTATAATGCTTATTTTCTCTCAGCACTTTTCCTTGGGGTTGAATTGTGAAGTTAAATCTTGGAGACAGAATTCGCAACCCTTAAAGTTTAGTGATTTGAATTTTGGAGATCAAATCACAGACAAGAAAAACTTCAATTCCCTGTGCAGACAGAGAGTATAACTTGTTCAAATAAACAGAAGATGTTAGCTTCCAGGATTGTCAACTGTCACCTTTGACCAGGGTTGAATTTTCTGTGAATGTTGACAGAAGTTACAATGTCAGTGGAAAAAGCTTAATGTGGGGTATCTATAACTCAGAATTTCCTTATGTTTGTGTCAGTGAGATCCTACAATTAAAGCTGGGGTTTTTTTTTTCTATCTCTGATGAGTTCTAAAAGCCTTCAGTGGGGTTTTCCAGCCTTTAGGTGAGTGTAAGAAAGTTTGTGAAAAGTTTGTGTTGTCTAAAATTCAGAGCCTGTAGCTGGTAGCAAATCATTGTTTTTGGAAGAGTGGGATTTTAAAAATCCAGCCTGAGCTAAATGTCTTAAATAAGCTACATTCACAAATGTCATTGTGGCATGTATAAAAGGAAATTATTGAGTATTTAATGTCTTAAGGTACTAAAAATTGGAATTTAGCATCTTTGTAGCATAGCATTCTATAAGATATTTATAGTTTCAAATAGATAAAATGTTCTCTTAGAAATAATGTTACTTCTATTTTTTTGTTGTTGTTGTTATTTTTGTTTAATGTTTGATCTTTTGGTCGTCTTTTAGGCTTGGGAAAGTAGCAAACTAGTGATCTACAGAAATATACAGCTCTTTACAGAATGAAACAGTTCACCCTGTGGATTTGTTTTTAGGACTTGTAATCTGTTTCTCATAGAAAATGAGGGAGAATTATGTATAGTGAGAATTAGATATTGTAGAGCCTTACCCCAGAAGGTCTTGAAGGTTTAATATGTAGGGCTACAATGCAAATAGTCCCTCTTTTTGTATTTTTCTGTTTTTCTTTTTTCCATTATGTAACTATAGTCAAGCATCCCTTAACAACAGTGATATGTTGTGAGAAATACATTGTTAGGGCGATTTTGTCATTGTGTGAACATTATAGTCTGTACTTGCGCAAACCTAGATGGTATGGTCTACTACACGTGTAGGCTACATGGTATGTAGCCTGTTGCTCCTAGGCTACGAACCTCTACAGCATGTCAGTGTACTGAATATTGCAGGCACTGGTAACACAGCGATTAGTATTTGTGTATCTAAACATAGAAAAGATACAAAAAATACAGTATAAAAGATAAAATTAAAAAGTTATCCCTTTATAGGGCACTTACCATGAATGGAGCTTGCAGGACTGGAAGTTGCTCTGGGTGAGTCAGTGAGTGAGTGGTGAGTAAATGTGAAGGCCTGGGAAATTACTGTACACCTGCAGTCCCCAACCCCGGAGCTGTGGCCTGTTAGAGACTGGATTGCAGAGCTCTGCCACCTGCCCCCTGATCCGTGGAAAAATTTTCTTCCATGAAACTTAGGAACTGGGGTTGGGGGGTGCACAGCAGAAGATGAGCAGCAGGCCAGGAAGCAAAGCTTCATCTGTATTTATAGCCGCTCCCATCGCTGGCATCACCACCTGAGCTCCGCCTCCCCCGCCCCCCAACCCTGTCCGTGGAAAAATTGTCTTCCGTGAAACCAGTCACTGGTGCCAAAAAGGTTGGGGACCGCTGCTGTACACTACTGTAGATTTTATAAATACTGTACGTTTAGGCTACACTAAATTTATTTAAATTTTTTTTATTTATGCAATAATAAATGGACCTTAGCTTACTGTAACTTTTTTGCATTATAAACTTTTAACTTTTTTCAAATTTTTGACTCTTGTAGTAACACTTAAAACACAAACATGTTGTACAACTGTACAAAATATTTTCTTTATATTTTTATTCTACTAGCTTTTTGCTATTTTTAAATTTTTTTATTTTTTGCTTTTTAAACTTTTTTGTTAGAAACTTAAATATGAGCACATGCCTTCGCCTAGGCCTACACAGGGTCAGGATCGTCAATATCACTGGCTTCCACCTCCACATCTTGTCCCATTGGAAGGTGTTCAGGGGCAGCAACATACACGGAGCTGTCATCTCCTACAATGACAATGCCTTCTACTGGAATATCTCCTGAAGGACCTGCCTGGGGCTGTTTTACAGTTAACTTTTTTTATATATAAGTAGAAAGAGTACACTCTAAAATACTAATAAAAAATATACTATAGTATATTACATATAATATACATAATATGTATACATAAACCAGTAAATCATCCTTTATTATCATTACCAAGTGGTATGTGCTATACATAATTGTATGTGCCATACTTTTATGTGACTGGCAGTGCAGTAGGTTTTTTTACACTAGCATCACTACAAATGTCAGTAAGACATACGACATTGTGATGGCTATGACGTCACTAGGGGATTGAAATTTTTCAGCTCCATTACAATCTTATGGGACCAGTCGTATATACAATCCCTTGTTGATCAGAATGTCCCACAGTGCATGACTCTATATATGGAAACAATGAATATAGAAATGTAGTCATGTTTGAAAGATGAGTTTATCTAGTAGTGAGTTTAAATAACAAGTAAAAATATAACACTAGTTTCTTTGTAATGTATATAGAGATTGGCATTTCTTCTTAACTATTGAAGGTATCAAAACAAAATGGAAGACATTTGGCTTCCTGAATGACATGGCTGTAATTCACATGCTGAGTTGGTGATGAAGCATGATCCCTTGACTTTGTAAGTCTAGAGAAAAGCATATGAATTTTTTTTTTTTTTCTGAGACAGAGTCTTGCTCTGTTGCCTGGGCTAAAATGCAGTGGTGTCATCATGGCTCACTGCAGCCTCAATGTCTTGGGCTCAACTGATCCTCTGGGACTACAGGCACATGCCACCACACCTGGCTAACTTTTAAAAAATATTTTGTAGTGATGGGGTCCCACCATGTTGCCCAGGCTGGTCTTGAATTCCTGGCCTCAAGTGATCCTTGTGCCTTGGCCTCCCAAAGTGCTGGGATTACAGGCATGAGCCACTGTGCCCAGCCTAACTTAGTCTTAAGTTCCAGAAATGCTTCACTATCAAGCCATCAAAAGACAGGCTAATAAGTCATTCTGAGTGTAAGTCCTGTGTTTGGAGGGTGAGCTCCCTGAGAATGTGTTGGCAAGAACTTTAAAATGTCAGTAACGTGTAGACGGTGACAGAAGTGTCATACCCTTGAGATGTATATGGCACAGTGACAGAGCTGAGAGAGGTGTCAGGGTGTTGAAAGAATAGAGTGATTATTGTATATCCTTTTCAAGTCCTGATTCATCATCCTTTGAGTAGCTCTTCCCTCAGCCTCCTGCGTGCAACTTCGGCTGGACGTGGCTGGCTGAGTTCCGAGTGGGGGACGGAGGGTTTTTAATCCCTTTGCTCAGAGAGTTCTCTCATACATCTGTCATCTTCTGGAAACACCCTCCTCTTCTCCAAAGGAGCGGGGTCAGTGTGCTTTCTGAGTAACCTCCTTGGACTGTTGGTTCAATAGTTTGAATAGTAAAATGTGGGAAGGCATTTTCTTGCTAAAGTACGGCTTAACTGGGGAAGTGAGTTGTTCAGAAATCCAAATTTAGTTATCAGATACATTAGGAGCACTTTGTTCAACTTGTAAGAAAAGTCCATACCTTCAAAAGAATTCACTGTGGGTTTCCGTGGCTCTTGAAATAGCATTTGATTTACACCAAAGCAAACAAAAAATTCAGCAACATCACAAATCCCTTTAAGCAGTCAGTCAAAATAAATATTCATACAATTTTACCCCCAAAAATGTGCTTTTGAAAAGTGAGGTGAATCTAATGTTAGCATATGATGCCTCTCTGGACAGGTAGAAGAGAGATTCTGGCTTAAAAAAAATCTAAAAGCTTTTTAAACTTACTGATTCTATCAGTTTTGTTCAACAACTTTTTCATAGTGTTCATAACATTTTGAAGAAGGGTAGCCCCAACTTTGAAAAACTCTGGGCTTTAAAAAAAATACATTGTATGAGCTTTAAAGAGAATGGATAGGTGGAGAAATTGAGGTGGTTTTCTTGTAAGTACTTAGCCATATTGCCTTGTTTTTTTTTTTTTTTTAAAGCCTATCTATAAAGTAGTAAATAAACTGAACACTGATCTTGTTCATGTTCTTTGAATTGAACCTCTCTGTCCAGGCGGCAAACACATCCTCAACCTTGTTTTTGCTTCCTCAATAGCTCACCTTCTATGCCCCCAGCATGGTGTTAAACGCAAAAAAGTTCCCTGTCCATTAGTCAAGTATGGTTTAGTCTGGAGAAAAGGCACCCGTGTCTGAAGCTGCCACTTCTGTAAGTTCTATAAGAACATCAAGTGCCCACGTCAGAGGGACTAAATAGACCAGGGCAAGGAGCTTTCTTCCAGATCTGGGGTTGTTGCTGTTACTGTTTTCAGTTGTGTACCCCAGCTTGCCGTGCACAAGAGGAGATAGTGAGGGTGGTGGCCGGGGAAGAAGGAATGAAGTCTCCTCCCCACCGTTGCTGAATGCTTAGGACTGCCCTCAGAGGTAGGCAGTGTGTTTTTTGTTGCAAGGATCTTGGGTTTCGAGGTGGCGTGTATTGTACTCATTTATTGATCATTTTTAAAGAGTGATGTCTCGTTTTGTTTTCATTTCCAAGGAAGTGTCCTTTGGGGAGTGGAGGTGTTTTTTTGTTTTGGTTTTTTTAAAGCATTGTTTACAACCTTGGCAGAATTTCACTGGAAAGAGTAGAGGCTTTGGAATTAGATCTTTATTCCGTATTAACTGGGTGACCTTCGACAAGGTATTAATTCATACGATAGTCACTTACTAAGTGCGGTTCCTGTTGTATTCCAGAAATCGTGCTGGGCCCGCAAAGACGTCATGTTCAGGAGAGTGAGACACTAGCGATGGAACAGCTAAGTTAGGCTCCCAGAACGGAGGAGGGAACCCCCACCCAATCTGCAAGGATTGGAGCAGCGTGCTGGACGAGGGGCAAAATCCCTCTGAGTCACAATCTCCTTTCCTGAAAGTAAAAATAAGAGTACCCCAGAGGGTTAGTGCTGAGTGTTAAATGAAACAAGACTGGTAAAAATGCCTTCACACAGAGTTGCTTGAATGAATGCCGGTTCCCATCCTCTGGGCCTTAGGAAGGCCGGTGTCTGACAGGTGTGCGGTAGGAGTGTGCTCAGTCTCCAGGGAGGTGAGATGGAGATGAACATACAAGCCCCAGGAAAAAGGCAGGGAAGGAAGCGGAAAGCTTGCAGTTGGAAAAGTGTCCCAGAGCAGGTGGCATTTCTGTCTCGTGAACTAGCTATTAACTAAGGTGACTTTCATCTGCACGCTTAACGCTCTCTTTGCATGGGAAGTTTTGGGGAAGGGTAGGCATCTACTTCCACACAGAGTAGTTAGTGCGTGAGCTGGTCCTCGCTGATGATGATCTGATATTTCAGTTACCCAGTAATGGGCTTCTGTACTGTAGTACAGTTGTCTTAAATAGTGCCGAATTATGTATTAAAACCAGGAACTGATGCAACTAGTAAAACATTTTGGTTTTTTCATTTTAACTGTGGGTGGAAATAGCACTGTTCAGAACTGTGACGCAGGGGTTTCCTGCGGAGTGAAGTTTTCAAACTTTGCTGAAAGTAGTGTGACCCACTCTCTCTCTGTTCTCGTAAACTATTCAGCAACTGGAAGAAAAGGAAGTGTTGACATATTTCAGATGACCCACAAAGTGAATATGTTCTGTGGATCTGTGCTCTTCTTCCTTTGATTCTTCATTAACCAAGCAATGGATTGATTTAAAATGATGAAATTTAGGAAATGGGACGTCGGTATCCACCTTAGCAAGGAAACAGAGTATACGTGTTGGTGTGGTGAAGCCACATACGATATCCTCTCAGTACTTAAACTAGGCCTGTTGGGTTTTTTTTTCAGACTTGATCTGTAGGTGGAGATTCTAATGATCGCATATATTAGAAATTAATGTCAACGACTATTTAACTTCAAAAAATTTTAAAATACAGAATTGGAAATATTTTTTACTTGAGACAAGTTGGGTGAAAGATATTTTAAATTGTTGTTATATTTTGGCTTTTATTGGCTTCGATAACACATGGGCCATATATGAGTGAAATTTTGTTATTTCGTAGAATAACTTGAGCTTCAGTTTCTCCTGGTTGGAACACATCCATAGGAGTGGAGGGATTTTAATTTTCTTGTTCTAACAGTGTTTGAGGGTTGAGCAAGTATTTTTGGATGAGTAGTTAGTTGTCCTTTGATCGTATTTGTTCTTGCTTTTTCTTTCAAGAACCTGGATGATGGAGCCTTCCGACGGGTTGGCAGGGCAGGGGGTGTGGGGCGGGGAGTGGAGGGGTGCGGGCCGCAGCCAGGAAGGTCTGGCTCCCCGTGCACCTCAGTGCCTGCAGCTACAGCCTGCACCAGAGGCACCAAAGCAAAGTTGTTTCATGAACCTTGGGTTTCCTGTAGAGTTCGGCTAACTCTAGGGTGATCTCTAATAAAGACAAAGGCCAAGGGACAGAAATATCTTTCCTTTGCTCCTGGCAAATACCGTTTCGATTCCGTCTCAATCTAACTGTCCAGAAAATTGGATTGAAAGCAGGACATTGCCAGGAAGTAAATCAGATTAGGGCTTCCTCTGTCACAGCCACCAGCAGATGTTTCATTTTGCAGTGCACTTCCCTCATTTATATGAAGTCGCTGACGGCCCCTCCGTGGAGCGGGCGCTTGCAAACCGACCGAGCAAATGGAGGCGTCGGGTGATCCTCCAGTCCACGGGACCGGGATGATTCGATTTATTGAAAACACTGCTGACGGCTCCATTTTGTCCAGAGAAGTGTCTGCACCCCTGTTGCCTTCTCTGTATTTGGACGCCAGCAGTGACCTCGCCGAAGTCTTCATCTCTTCCTCACAGCTTGTGCAGAACTTGCCAACAAGCCAGGCCTCGGGTAGGACTGGAGTGGGAGCCCCAGGATCCAGGTGCAGCACAGGTGTTTCCGGAGCCTTCTATTTGGGTGCTTCTGGAAAGGGTGATCTGTTCTTGCAAGGTGTGACAGGAAGACAGAACTAGGGGAGGAGTACGGTGAGGCGGGGGAAGCACAGCTGTGTATCGCTGGAATAAGGAACGGCCCAGATTTATCTTGAGGTTTCTATTTCCTCCTGAGACGTTTTGCATTCCAAGAACCTGGAGGAGTCTTTTTGACACTTGATACGAACCAGCTCTCATTTTTCCTGTTGTGTTGAAGCTTTCAGGAATGGGGCCTGTGCCCCTCTGGTTAAAACAGTGCCCAAGAAACCCACAAATGGGCTCTGGAACTTCATTTCTGCAGTGACTGGGTCACAAACATAATTATCTCTTAGAAATTACGAGGTTTATAAGGGCCGGGGTCTTAATAGGCCACAGGGGCCTATTTGATGCCCATGGCGCTTGTTTGGTATCAGGTTGTGCCACCTGTCGTGTTTAACCAGGTCTGTGGGGTTAGAGGTGTTTAGGAGTCTCGTCTGGAAGAGCAAGAACGTTTTTCCCTCATACTGGCCTGGGGAATGGAACAGGAAGTCCTCCTTCCCCTCACTTCCCATGGACCAGGTGGTCGCGGACGTGGACATTCCCCAAGCTTGAAACCACTGAAGATGGATCCCATGTCTTGGGACAGAGGCTCTGGGGTAAGGCAGGGATTGGGGGCTGGAAGGGTCCCCAGGAAGGACTTGGGACCAGGACCCATCTACCGTCATGTGACCCTGCACCATCACCCATTTCGCTGTTCCTATGATCTCTGGACTTGGCCTGCTGCTTCCCTTGGCACTGCTGTCATCTGCTTCGGATTGAGATGGATTAAACACAGAGTGTCACTGGGAAGCAGGTCGGGGGAGGGCTCCTATGACTCTCCTGGGTTTTCTTCTATTCTGACCAAAATTGGTCTCACCAGTTTCCCTCAACTTTTCTCTCCGTGATGTAAACATGTGTCTTCTTGAGGTTTTCAGTGTGTGACTGATTAGCTTACGTAGGAGTCAAAATACCTTAGATTTTTTTTTTCAGATCCAATAGCAGGGGCATCCAGGCTTTTTATTGTGGGATACGATCTCTGTGTATTTGAGCTGAGTTATTCTGTTTTATCGATAACCTCAGTCATTATCCTGCTTAGCTGTCAGCATCGGATGCGAACCCAGTGCTCATGGAGACTTTATTTATGTCTGGTTTTTTTCCGAAAACAATTCTTCCTCATGCCCTAGTTTCATGTTGTGATTTCAGCAGAATTAATCTGAAATGACTCAAAATTATACAATTAATTTCGTTCAGCTTCAATTACAGTTTGTGTTGGCTGAGTCAGGGCCACCATCCTCCCTGGGGACGTCGCTTGCACATGGCAGCTGTAGTCGGTGCTAAGGCCCTGCGGACTCCCCAGGCGGTCCACGGGCTTCCGAGGGAAGCAGTTTGGGGCTGCCAGTCTCAGGTGGGCAGTGCCTCAGTAGCAGCAAATGCGGCTGAGCATGGGTGATACGAGTTAACAGGAAAGACCAAGTGTCATAAACTCTAGGGGTAAATGTTCAATCTTCTTTTCTTTTTTAGAAGAAAGCTCAGATTTGAGTATTTGGGGTTGGAAAAGGTAGGATCTGGGTAGGTTTAAGCCCCAAGGCAGGGGAGCTTCTGTTGGGGGGGGCATTCCTCTCCCTTTCTCCTTCCCTGCTGCCTGCCGTGCTGTCACTGACCCTGGGCTCAGCCGGGCAAGGGGGGTGTCTGGCCACGGGCGGAAAGGGCCTGGGTGATGGCCCAGGCAGGAGTGGGATTTGCAAAGGGAAGGTGAAAGTTGTGGGCTGGGTGGGTGGGTGCAGAGGGCAGAGAAGTACTGAGGGGTGCCTGGGGGAGGAGGGTTCTGTGGTTGACTCAGCCACAGGTCTGGGCTGACTTTTTCCTAGATGAGCGATGTGTTTAGATCAGCATAATTAAGTCAAGGACTGCCTGTGTTGAACCTCTCCATTTGGAATGTTCTTAATTTTCCTCACGAACCAACTTCATTCACACTATTTGGCAATACAGGACCCAAGTTGGAGCCTAATTCTTTTTGGCAAGAAAAGGTCATTAATTTTAGTCGGCTCCCCACACACTTCACAAATGTGCTTGAAAGAATAAAGTGCCTCTTACGGCCACACAGACGCCATAAAATCGCCAGGAGTGCTGAGTTTTCAGATAGAGAGGTCGACCGTTGATGTTGATGCTACGAGGACAAGAGTCCCCCGGAAGCATTTTGACCGAAGAGCTGCCAGGAAAGTGATGTTAAATGCGGAAGTATCAGTGAGCCCGTAGACTTACCGTTTACCGTTCCAGATTCCTAAAGATTTGTCTCAATCTCTTTGATTCTGTAAACAGTGATCAACTTTTAAAGGTGATGGAAGTCTGGCTGTGCCAAACCTCATCCATCATCTTAGCGGATTTACAGAAAAAGCCCCACTGTGGCGTTCTGATTAACTGGGATCTCACCTGCATGGTTTTCCTTCTGCTTAGTATCTAAGAACTCAGGAATGGGAGGAAAATTTCTTCTGCTCTTTTCTTCATCTGTAAGTGAATGTCTGAGTACGGAGTGAGAAGTTCATAACAAACCTCCTATGCTGTAGGTCCAGCTGCACTCACTTAACTTGCTCCCTTTGTTCTGATTTCTCCCTGTACTGGGTCGAACATCGTCTCCCCCAAATTCATGTTCACCTGGAGCCTCAGAACGTGACCTTACTTGGAAATAGGGTCTTTGTGGATGTCGTTAGTTAAGATGAGGTCCTAATAGATTAGGGTGGGCCCTAGGTCTCTCCTGACTGCTGTCCTGTAAGAGGCCACATGGAGACACGCAGGGAGAAGCCACGAGATGATGGAGGCAGAGATTGAAGCGATGCGTCTGCCAGCCAAGGAACACCGAGACTGCCAGGAGCCACCAGGAACCGGGGGAGAGATGTGGAAGATTCTCCCTTGGAGTCTCCCAGAGGAACCAGCCCTCCCAGCGCCTTGACTGCAGACATTTGTCCTCTGGGTCAGTGAGAGAATTAATTCCTGTTGTTCTCAGCCACCCAGTTGGTGGCACTTTTTTTGTTGTGGCAGCCTCATTGTACTTCTGAGTCTTCTTTGCCTACTTTTTGAATTAAATGGGGTACTCACTGCTGCTCATTCTAAATTTCCTCTCGTCCACCCTAAGTTTAAGAGCTGCGAGTGCCCTATTCTAGTCTGCCTTCCTGTCCAAGGCTCCGTAGGAGGCTGTTGTTTGGAACGTGAGAGATCCTGCCCAGCTGTGACGCCCTGCGGCTGTTCTCAGCAGTGGATTGAGGACGGGTCCCTGAAAGTCTTGAGATCTTGACTTTAAAATTGTCATCCACTGGGCCGGTTTCCAGACATGGGTTCTCTGCTTGCTTCCAGCTTTCTTTTCTGCTGTTTAAGACAATTCAGGGCTGATGTAGAGGCAAGTAGATGGACGAGGTGGCAAGTAGATCGACAAGGTGGCAGAAGAGAAGACAAAGGCCAGAAAATCCCTTCTATGCCCTGGATTCCCAGACGCCATCCAGGGCACGGAATGGCTTGAGCCAGGTGGTACTGGGCCACGCCTGTGGCTGTTCCTCTGAGGAGCACACACGAGCCTTGCAGGAAGAGCCTTCTATATTAAAAGGGAAAACAGAATGGGGGGCATCACAGCTGAGTCTTTCCAGTAGTTGAGGTGGACTTCCTGATTCCAGGTGTGCTGTGAATGCGATGGCTTCCACCAGCAAGGCTGAGGGAGGGTGCTTGGCTCAACTAGGATGGAAAGTTACTTGCCTGGAGTGGTCACGGCGGAGTGATTGAACATTTCAGTAAGAATTTAAGGGGTAGAGTCATCTTGGAATCCTCTTCTTGGCCCGTATTCTTGCAGATATTTTTGGAATTAACAAATTTCGAGAGAACAGGTGAGTTCTTAGCCGAGTATTTTGGGCCCAGGTGGATCAGGAGAATAGCACGTATTTGTGCCTCTACTGAAGGTAGGAACTACCTGGCTGTTTGGAGTGAAGAGACGTGGGGGGAGGTTGCAGAGTCTAGGAGACCTGGATGGCTCCATTCTTCCGACTTGTTGAGGCTTGGCGTATCCCTCTATGACGCAGGTGGTGGTAATATTAATAGCGCCGTTGACCACATAGGGTGCACACAGAGCATGAGCACCGCGTAGGGCTCACTGTGAGCCATTGTCGTTAACTAGCCGAGTAAGCTGCTAGGTCACCTGCCGGACTCTTCTGACCTCAGTGTTCGCAGAGTGAAGGAGTAAGGTCTGGTGTCCTCCCGGGCTCTTCGCGTGTATAAGGATCTCTCTCGTCTCTCACCTGTCAAGTTGGTTTGGAGCAAGTCTGATGTAAATCATGTAACATTCACAAAGTCGTGTCATGAAAGTAGCGATTTCCAAACCTAGGCAGCCTAAGAGCTCTACGCTACTTGGTGGGGGAATACTGATTTTAAATTTTAAAAGTTGAGGTGTTATTAACACAGGAAAGACGGTTTTGCAGAATCAGCCGGTGAGGCATCCCTTCTCTTGTCAGGATCTTGTGGTTGCTGTGTGAGTTAATCTGCTTTCTACGTAGGCCACAGGAATAAAGTTATATCTAAAATGCCGATAGGGCACAAAGAAGTCTGTGATTGGAACAGATCCTAGGCTCGAGTTAAACAGAAACTGAACACTAGAAACAGCTGTCTTAAGACCCCTAATATTCTACACTGCCACGGTTACCTTTAAGACTCCTTCGGAATCTTTTGAGAATTATTTTATCATAATATTCCTTATGCATTTGGCTACAGACTTTCCCAGTACATCAGGTTGGAGAAAGTAAAGGGAAAAAGGGGGTAGGAGAGAAGTAACACTTGTCAAATTGCTGATTGTTAAAGAAGGCAAAAAAGTGTACAATACTCTAAAAAAAATTAATGGTTAGAATTCTTTTTTAAAGTTTTGGCAGATGCAGGACCCGTTTCTATTTTCTGGAAAATTCCTCGCTGGTGGAACACTTTGTTCTCTAATGGTGCTGGGTAAATGAGAACGTGCTCAATTATAATGCAAACTTCTGTGTCCATTTCTTCCTTTTTGACATTATGAGGCCAGGAGAGACACGCGGTTGCGGGCTGGGAGGTTTTTCTGTTTATCTTTACTGTGTTTATTGATCTGACTCTACTGGGAGTAGAATTGCTTTCACACAATTAATTATTTGGAGCATTGTTGTTATTTTTCTTTCAGTGGGTAAGTGTCGTTCTCTACCTGTTTCCCGACTTTGTTATATTTCAGTAT
>CAUYRT010013276.1:0-81931 GCA_963574885.1 Lepilemur ruficaudatus | reverse complement strand
AGTAGCTGGGACTACAGGCATGTGCCACCATGCCCGGCTAATTTTTTCTATATATATCTTTAGTTGGCCAATTAATTTCTTTCTTTATATTTATAGTAGAGACGGGGTCTCACTCTTGCTCAGGCTGGTTTCGAACTCCTGACCTCGAGCGATCCGCCCGCCTCAGCCTCCCAGAGTGCTAGGATTACAGGCGTGAGCCACCGCGCCCGGCTGATAATTATTTTTTTTAAAGCTATAACTGGTATCAGTGTGGGGAAAGACGGGACAGGAGATGGTGGCAGGAATCATACAGCTCTTGCAAGACTTTAAAAACCTGTGCCTGGTGTAAAAGTGCTACATCAAACAAAAGGCACTAAATTCTCAGGGACACTACGTATTCTTTATGGAATAACTGCAGCTTTAGGCCACTGAAGATATATGAAAACAGCATGGATGCAAAAGGGTTGTTCAAAGATTACCATAAACTTTCCATTATCAAACTTATTAAATAGAATGTTCTAAGCCCCAATGGACTTCTCTTAAACAATTTCTCAATTTGAATAAAGTGATTTTGCTATACAATATAATCTTAGCAAAGCTGTTGTAAACTTCAAAACTTTGTATCATCAGCAGGACTACTTAAGAGTTCCAATTCTTAGTACCTTCAGAGAGAAATTCTGTAGTTTAATAAGAAAATTGGATTTTTTCTGTCATAATTTAAATGTTAATAGGTTTGCTTTTAGCATATTTTGACTGTCAGATAAAAATTTAGTATAATTTGTTTGTTTAGTGCATATATCAAGCAAGGCTATAGTGTCACTATTACAGAACAGTACAAAAAAATTCCCACTAATCTTAAATCTCTATCCCTGATTCCTTTAGGTGTTCACATTTAAGAAATCCATTAAGGGAACAAAAAGCTTAGGCAAAGAACATTTAAATGTTTAATTTTGACTTTATGACTTTCTAATCCATGTCTAAAAATATTTCACCTGTAATATTGCTAGGAAACATCACTGATAATTATCATTCTAGGCACAGAAATAGAAAGATGGACACCTGTGCTATTCTCTCTTACAGGGGAAAAAGTACAGGCATGGAAAGCCCTCCCTGCCAGTAACCACACATTATTAGTTCAAGTAAATGACTTCATTTGCTGTCTCTAAAGGACTAGTTCACTAAGCAGTGACTTTCCAACTCTGGCTGTATCCCTTTACATTGTGACTCAGTGCACACATTCATTCATAAGCAAAACCAAAGCAAAAGTGGAACAGTACTTACCCTGAGTATAATGTACTGTTAATTTTTTAAATGCTTATCATGGCCCACTAATGAATGCATTATGACCCAGAATTTAAAAGGACTCTTCATTTCCACTGGGTTAATTTGATAATTGTGGTGCACATAATATAGATAGCTGGTTTAATAATTTACTCAAACCTGGTTCTTTTCTCTAGTTATGCAAGGCAGCTCCAGAAATCTGTCTCTTACTACTGGTAATAAGTTAGTTTTTTGTATTAATATTGTTGAAAACTTTAATAACTGTTAAGCTTTACTTAGTATATCAAAGGTGCTAATACAGTACCTTCATGTGGAAAAAGATGATTATTATATACCCTTAAAACAGAATACATACTTGGAAATTTAACCATTTTGATTTTGTGTTTTTTCAGTCAAATACTGGAGATAATGTCAGCAGTAAGAGATGAGGATCCACTGGAATTAGCCAATACGCTATATAACAACACTATTAAAGTATTTTTTCCTGGTATGTAATCAGTATGTGTCTTCCATTTTCCATCATGTATGTAAAATTTCATGGTAAAACTTACTGATAGCTTCAATAAAGAAATTCTCTGGAAGTTGTCTAAAGAGGTATTATGTATTACTACACACCATTCCCCTTATTTTTGCATAAAATCAGATCAGGATTTTTTTTTTAATATCATTTAATGCCTTACTTTAAAACGATGAAAACCCCCAACTATTTTCATTTTGTAATCTCTTCAAAAATCTGAAAGGACAATTTTATGACAACACTGCAAACACAGAATGGCTAACAAATATATTGATTTTACATAAAAATTAAACATGTAGCACATTCTGGTTTATATCAAAGTTGAGCTGATGTAAGTTTATTTCTTAACTCTCACACAGTCTGAACCACGACTTTTGAACCCAGCTCAACTACACTGCTACTCCAATTTCAAAAACATTTCTCAATTGCTCTGGTTGGCTCATTTTTTCCTTAGTTTTAAAATACTCTTATGTATAGCCTTTATCCTCTGGTCCAAATTATTTTATTTCCTTGACTTTAATGTGGTTTCCTGATTTGCATTTTCATTCTCCCACCCATTTTCAAGAAAAACCAGGGTCCAGAGTTAGATACGTGATATACTTTCATTGAGGAATCTTTGGCACAGGTGACGCACTGTATGATTATTACATCTATTAAAAAGCTATTTGTTCAAATTTTGTCATAGAAACGTGAAAACATTTTATTCTATGTACAATAATGTACACAAATTTAAATAGGTCACCAAAGAGACCAGAAGTAATGAAAGAGGTATATTTACAGTAGCACATCACAGTAAACCATTCACAGATTCAACACTGATGCTGTTTTTGTGCTTGGTTACACCCTGAAGGTGAAGCATATTACTCCATTTTGGATGAACTGAACTTTAAACAAATACCTCAATGATTAATAAATGCTATTTTAATCAGTCAGTATCATCATTAACAAGTTCTTCAGCTGCTGGGCCTGTGTGCTGAATCACTCCATTTCTTTCTCTTTGAACATCATCATCACAATCTGTACTGTCATCGTCGTTCAACTCCCTGTCAGATTCAGCAGCAGCTTCTCTTATACCTTCCTCTGGATGTTCATTGGGTGGTGCAATAAATCCATTGTTGTTAGATATATTAGAATTATCCTTGACATCTTTGATGTACACTTTTTGATGGCACATTGGACACGTATCTTGAATGTACAGCCATTTCCGAAGGCAAAGTGCATGGAAATAATGATTACACGGTGTAATACGAGCAGATGTTGTAAACTCATGATAGCAGATTGCACATACGTCATCTATTTCTTGTAAGCGGCTCCCTTTTACTTCAGGAAGAGAATTAATCTTTTTAACAGCAGTCCTACGATTCATGAATGTCTTCCAGCCATTTTTTGCTTGTAAGTAGATGTTAAAATACGCATGTAGACACATCATACAAGCCCGAATTTTACTTCCTGACTCAAACATCATAGTATAAGCCCCATTTCCAAACATTACTACTCCAAATACAAACTCAATAATATTGCCTGTTGAACGAACATAGTAGACATAATCATCAAGCTTTTCCCAGAGGACATTATAGTAGCCATCAATCATGAATAATGTATAAACAGTGAGAGAAACAATTACTTTTAAGCAGAGTTCCACACAAAAGGCTGTAACTGCAAACAACCACGTATTTAGTGCATAGTGATGCCAAAGAACATAACTGAGTAAAACAGGAAGAATAAACAGGCAAGCAGAAACAAAAAGCACAGGAAAATGTCTACGAAAAGATGACACATGAGAGGCACTGAGAGACATTAACACAGGGTCTGTCATTCCATGGATGAAATGCAGGACTGCAGTTAATAAAAGGCACATGTTTCTACTTAAGCGAATAAGTCTCTCTTCTGGTCTTAGCCCACTTAAACCAGTCTGAAGAGCCAAAATAAAAAATAAAACAGGTGCAACAAAGCCAAGCCGCCTGTCATCTTCTTCAGTTGATCCAATAAAGGCCAATATTCCAAGCCCCAAATAATGGGCTATTGAGGAAATTACAGCACTCATGCCCAGTACAGTTAGTGTAGAATCACATCCACTAATTATAAGATTGCAAATGAGGTCCCAGAAATCATCCCAAGAGATAAAGAAGGAATCAGTTTCATTTGCCATCCTTAAAATGTACACTAACACTGTAGCCTGAGCTGTAATTCTTGTTAGCCAAAAGACTCGCAGTATATCTGGGAAACGAATCCTCTTCCACGTGTCCTCCATCAATAACTGTAATCCATAAATTCGATACATGTGCCTCACTAAAAGATAAACATATCTTGTGGAATAATAAAACCACTTAAGTTTCACTGCCAAGACAAGCACTGTATTTAATATGAGAATCAAGGAAGAAGTAAAAACTAAAGTCTCTCTGATATGTAATGGTAGCTCTGTGATTAAGCCTATTATAGGAACCAAGAGATCCAAAATAATTAATTGTGAATAGATGGAATGAATCTGGAGTAGTGTAATGTATCCAATTCCAAGTGTAAGCTGTAGAACAATGAGTGCCATCCATAGTGAGGGACCTTTTCGAGGAAGCAGCTCAATTCCAAAAGCTGTAGTGTTGTAGGCACCATAGAAGTCAATGTGCAAAGCAGCATAATAATTCACCAACACTGAAGTTGCAGCTAACAGAAATGCTGAGCTGTACATGTAAAACTTGAAAAGTGATCGCTGTGACAAGATCAGAACAATACTGGATACAAATATACCTAAAAAAAACAAAAAGTCATTAGAATGAAATATTTTAAGAATTTTCCCACTAGTTATGATATTCTTCCTTTAATTAGGAAATATAAATACGTGCAAAATTATGAACATTAAGGTTTCAAGTATAGGCATGACATCCACATTCACCTAGTTCCACTCCTACGTTAGAACTACAAACATCAAAAGCTCTGAAATCTAACTCATCTTAAACCAGAACCCACTTTTCCTGATGATTTGCAATGTCAGTTAAAAGTATCATTATTATTCTCTTAATGGTAGCACCGACCTCACATCCTCCAACTTTGCCAATTAGTTGCCAGATTCTACTAATACCTCCATCTCTCTCTTCTCAGTGACATGAACCAATTAGTCTGTCTCTAAAAATTCATCTTGTCCAAATCCATTACAAGCCATCACCAAATTGCCTTTCTTCATTCTTCTGCTTAAAATACTTCATTGGCTCTGAGATTACTATCAACTAAAATCTACATTTTTTTTGTCCTGGCATGCAGTGATCCAATTTGCTTTAGAATTATAATCCTACACACGCACGCACACACACACACCCCAATGCTACAGACTTGCATTTCCCAAACACATTCTTTTCTCAATCATAGGTACAGTGGTGTTTACATTCCTCTTTTTGTTTGGAATGATGGTCCCACCAACTTCCCAAATTCCTGACTGTTCAAAATCCTACCTATCCTAGTAAACTACTTTTTTAGATAGTGACTGTTCCTTCAGCATACCTACGGAACTTACTGAAACACCTAACACTCACATACTACCTGATATTGTAGTTTGTAGTTATACGAGTGGGTATCGTCTACCCTATTATACAATGTGCCCATGACAGAAAGCAAGGATCCTACTTTGTTCTTCTATGCAGCCCACAATATTCTGCACAAAGATCAATTAGTATTCATTGGGGAAATAAATGTTTATCACATCTGGATTATGTTTTTAAAAGCAACCACAAAATACAACCTGCTTGAAAAATGAAACCTATGAAAAAGTGCGACAAAGCTAAGAAACCATAGCAGAAATGTGACAAACTCTGAATTAAACAACCATCTATCCACCAATATTTCAGCAGGTAATCAATCAATAAAGCGCTGCATATTATAGTGTAAGCATTTTACACTCTGTTAAAAGAAAAACAAGGTCTAGTTCCTTTAAGTGATGACTTTGCCCAGGACTTAAAATTTATCCTGTGCCAAAGTGTCAGGTCACTTGTGAAAAGGAAAACAAAAGGACACAATCAACTTGAAGAGATCTAAACCTCTGAATAAGAACCACCTGATTCCCCAATCAAGTGGGCTACTAATCATCTGCAAGCTGGGAACAGGCTCTTTCAATAGAAAATAGATTTTTTGAGGATTAGACACTTTTTCCATGGAAGGTAACAAGGAAGTGGAATTAACTCAGCCTACTACATGCCATATGTAACCTTAACTTTCTCTTTGTGGAAAAACAAAAGTATTTTTCCTGAGACAAAACTAATCTTCTAACTTGCGCCAAAACCAAACCAAAATAACTTCAGTTCTATTTTACATCATTTAAAAGGGAGAAAGTCAAGCAGGAACTGTAAATTATTTTTGTCAACTTGTTACTCACAAAGTGGTAAATTAATCTTCACCTGTGAGTATTCATGACCTTTGCAATAATTTTATAACCAGTCCTTTTTATTCTGATAACTTTTTTTCTGAAGCTTATTTTTACACACAAATGAAAAAATGATCTGGGTTTTAGAAATACATCTGGAAAAAATGTGCCATTTTGCTTTATGCAAATGTACCAAAAGAAAAAAGGTGAAGGCATATGACCAACAATGAAGTGAGACTACAACCTCAAAGTCTGGGTGTGTCCTAGCAAGTTAACAATCTGATATTACTCTTTCCTCATATTAAAATCACACCCCCAAGGTATAATAATGAGTAAACATTTCAAGAATAATATACATTTGTTTTAATTCCTACCCAAAATTTGTAGGAACAGGGGGTTCATAAATTTTTCTTTTATACCATGTTCCTGTCTATGGAATGTGGGAAGGATTGGCTCTCATTTTACAGGGAAAAAAACTCAACTTCCCAATTAATAAGTCTCTGAAGTAACATTCTTCTCATGACCTTTAAAGGAGTATTGTTCATAATACAAAGTTTCATTGCATTTTCACAACATTAGACATTAAACTCAGAATTTCATGGTAATTACTTTGTAGATACAAGGAAATTAAAGTCCTGGGATAGTTTCTCCTTACAAATTATGGGTGACTTGCATAAGTAATCAAGTCTATATATAAAGGCTGCTTTATAAAAAAAATAACACCTTGAGACACCAGAGAACAGAATTTTAACTGAAATCACAATTCAGGGATCTCAGTCCAATTCTCTAGTGATTAGAGTTTCACCAAAGTTCTCAAGATAGGAAAAGAGGCAGGTATCTAAATCAGGAGCTTTGAAACTATACATGAACTAATAAACTCATGAAAGACCAGGGCCTTTTCAATTTGTATTACCAAAAACAAACAAATGAGAAAAAAAACAAAACCCTATCAACCATATTACACAACAAAGTGTTTAACTCTTTTACGTGTAAAGTCCACTCATACGCTTAACCTTTTCTGGAAACTCATAACTCATAACTTATAAAAATTAGAAGGATATAAGACATTTACAACTCTCCAGTTACCTTAAATACCTTTAAAACAGTCTAAAGCAAGTTGTGGAGAAACATTTCAATACTTGATAGAATAAATATAAAGAAGTATAGAAATAAATGTTATTACTATCTTACTCCCAAGGAAGCTCTAAGCAATGAAATTTAGGACAAAGTAAATAATCTTAAAATATTAGTCTGTTGGTATACTTGATAAACTATAGCATAAAGAAAAATTTTCTATCAAACTCTCATTTTAGATAAATTGGTGTTCTTTTATTGGTATTAAATTGGTATGTCTTTTATTAATAAGAAAGAACCAAAAGTTTTGCTTTTAAACTAAAATTATAACAAGTGTTTTTATTAAAAATATGTGAACATGGATTAAAAAAAGTCAAACCCTATAGAGAGTTATTAAATGAAGGTTAAGCAAGTTTTTCTATTCTGTCTTCCCCATTTGTGATATGGTAAAATACATATTTCATCTTTGTTCCTATTTCCTGACATAGCTCCTAAAATCCTTGGAATTTGAGTGACAAGAGTGTCTTCTGCAATAACAGATGATTGGTGGCTAGGGGCCCTTAGATAGCATCAGGAACCAACCCAGTGATTAGAGTGTTGTAACTTTCATTCCCACCCCCATCCTACCTCTGAGGAGAGGAGAAGGGCTGAAGGTTGAGTTAGTTGATAAACAAACGGCCAATGATTCTAATCAGTCATGCCTACTTAATGAAGATTCCCTAAAACCCCAAAAGGACTGAGTTCTGAAGGTTTCCAGATACTGAACACTGACTGAAGCTCTGTGCCCTTCTCTTCTTCACCTGCCCTGTGAATCTCTTCCACCTGGATGTGCATCTGTGTCCCTTAGATCAGTCTTTATAATAAATGGGTAAATATTAAGTATGTAGTCGTCCCGTATTCAAGGTTTCACTTTTCCAAGGTTTTGTTTTCTGTGACGTCACTAGTCGCGGTCAACTGAGGTCTGAAAATAATAAATGAAAAACTGCAGAAATAAACTATTCGTAAGTTGCATGCTGTTCTGAGTAGCATGATGAAATTTCGGACCATCCGGCTCCATCCTGGTCTAGGTCTGAATCCACCTTTTGTCCAGCATATCCATTCTGTATACACTTCCCACTTGTTTGTCACTTAATGGCTGGCTGTGTTATCATATCAATTATACTGGTATCAAAGTGCTTGTGTTCAAACAACCTTTACTTTATAAAATCTTATCAATTAATTTATAAATTAAATTTTATCATAAGTATTATGTATTGGAAAAAAACATAGTATACACAAGATTCGGTACTATCTCAGGCATCCAGCGGGGGCTCTTGGAACACATCCATTCCCCCAAGGGGGATTACTGTAAAGTGTTTTCCTGAGTTCTATGAGCTGCTCTAGCAAATTAATTGAACCCAAAGAAGGGGTCATGAAAATCTTATTTTATAGCCCGTGGGTCAGAAGTACAGGCGACCACCCCCTGTGCTTGTGATTGGCAACTGAAGTGTGTGTGAGTGGAAGTGAGAAAAGTAGTCTTGTGGGATTGAGCCCTCAACCTGTAGGATCTGAGGCTATCTCCAGGTAGACAGTGAAAGAATTTAAGTGAATTAGAGAACACCCGGGTGGTGTCTACTGGAGAATCTACTGCAGAGTTCGTTGGCAGTGGAGCGAAATCGCCACACACATTCTGGTGACTAGAGATGAAGCAAACATTCTGAGTTGACTGTGTGAGAATAGGAAAAAAAGCTTTGTTTTTTTCCTATATCATTACACCATTTTACTAGCACCGAATAGGTAGAACCATTTTAAGTTTCTTATACACCCTAACAAATCATCAAACACAATACATTCATACATAAATACACACACACCCTTTTTTTTTTTTTTTTTGCTTTTTGCCCAAAGGGGATCTCACTATAATAGCATTTTTTAGCCTTTTATTTAAAATTTGCATTTCTGATTACTTATGAAAGAGATAATCGTTCCATTTTTATTGACCATTCAGGTTTCCTCTGTGAATTGCCAGTTTATCTTTTGCCCATTCCCTTATGGAGTTGTCTTTTTTCCTTACTGAACTGTGGGTATTTAGAAAATATTCTGAATATGAATTCGTTGGCAGTTACACATAATGCAAATGTCTTCTCCAGGCAGACAGCTTTCCTTTTCACTTTTTTGATTAACAGCTGCTTTTTGATTAACAGAGGTTTTTAATTTTAATTTCATTCAATTTCTCAATCTTTATAGATTTGCTTTTACATATTGTCAAAGACTTCCCCCCTTACACTAAGGCTAAAAAAAAGATATTCCATAGTTTCTTCTAAAAATATAAGTTCTGCATTTCACATTTAGGTATTAATTCACTTAGAATTCAGTGTTTATATATTGATATGAGGCAGAGATCCATATGAACAACTAAATGACCACTAATTGAAAAGTCCATATTTACCTCAATGTACTTCAATTCTACCTCTGAAACACATCATTTCTAGGATATACATTGGTGGGCTGTTTCTGGGCTATATATTCTATACTACTAATCTATTTGTCTATCCCAGTGGTTCTCAACCAGGATTGGATTTTGCCCCCCAGGGAACATTTGGCAATTATCTAGAGATAGTTTTGGCTGTCACAATGGGGATGTGTTGTTGGGGGTGTGTGCCACTGGCATCTAGTGGGTAGAGGACACGGATGCTGCTAAAAATCCTACAATGCACAGGGCAGTCCCCTCCCAACAAAGCATTATGCTGTCCAAAGTATCAATAGTGCCACTGTTGAGAAACCCCCAGTCTATTCCTATGCCAGCTATAATTACTTCTGCTTCACTTTGTTTTTTCACTTCATAGGTTTTCTCAGATCTTTCTACAGCACTAAAATAACTGTGTCATTCTTTTCAAGAACTTTATTGTATGGCTAGACCTAATGCAATGAACAGATTCCCATCGAATACCCATTTAGATTACGTTTGTTTTGTTATTTCCAACAATGCTATAATGAATATCCTTGCCCAGAACCTTTGTACTGCTGTATATCTAGGCAAAATCCCTAGAACTGGAATTATGAGTCAAAAGTTATATTGTAAATGTCAGGTGATAGTGCCAAATGGTTTTACACAGAAGTTACAGTCTACCAAAATTGTATAAATTTACCTATTTCAAAGAGGTAAATATCTTTGCCAAACTACCTTTTAACAAACTTTGAACTCTTCAACAATCTGGTAAATAAAATTTTGTTTTATTTAATTATAAACAGACTAAGTACTTCTGCTTATTGAAAATCTGCATTTCGTTTATTGTGAACTGCTTGTCCTGGGCCCATTTTTCTATGGGACTCTAAGTTTTTCTTCTTGACAGAGTAAAACTCCTACTAGACCTTTAATCACATATGATGCAAATATTTTCTGTTTGTCATTTAAAAAAAATTTTTTTAAAAAGTTTTACTATAAAAAATTTTCATTTTTATATACTCAAATTTATCAGACTTCCCATGGTACTTTGAGTTTTCCTTTGTTTAGAAAAGTACTCTCCCACCTCAATGAATTATCACCATATGAGTAATACTATTAAAACAAACTCCTATGCTTGCATTTTCTGCCTTGGATTTAAATTTGCTAATTCAGCATTATGCTGCTCTGGGTTGAGTTTCATTTAGCATTTAACACCTCATAAGAAACGGCTTTATGTTCTTAAATTTTCTATATCTTGTCATAGAATTTTATTTGGATCTCCAAAATGAGATGCTTTATTTTCTGACCTGTTGAAATCTCAAATTATCTAATAGTTTGATACCAAACGAAGGTACAGTGGTAGCACCTTTTTGTAGGTGGAGAGAAGTAAATACTTCAAACACTACATATAAAATTAGTAATGCTTTTTAGAGATAGATTTCTATTTTCATATATTAATTTTAAAGAAAGAGCTGAGGTAAGTATTAAGATTTATACGCAGTAGTACTAAGAAGTCTGTGTACAACTATAATATTAAAAAAAACTAATGAGGCAGAATAATTCATTTCAACTATCCATTCACATCTTTTACACACAAACCTGCCACTTTCAATAATATGTTATAATAATATGTTATTATGTTAATATGTTATAATAATAACATAATAATATGTTTTGATTATTTTTTATTTTACTTATTTTTTGAGATAGGGTCTTGCTCTGTCACCCAGGCCAGAGTGCAATGGGGCAATCATAGCTCACTGCAGCCTTGAACTCCTTCGGGCATGTTTTTACATAGGGTGAATTTTTAGCACCAAAACCAGTTTTTTTCATCCTCATCATTCTTACAAATGTGAAAAAATAGCATAATTACATGGCACAATATAAGGAACAGTCAGGTGATAGATTTGGAAAATATTTCGTATTTCTCATAAAGTCTGACCCAGAGATTCTGGGATCAAAATTTTCAAATAAACAGCACCAACATTTTGCTGATGCCTTCAAAATATCTAACAAAGTATGGTATTAATTGAAGCATTAATTTTTTTAAAAAGGTATCAACTTTACTAATAGCTAACACTTAAATAATCCTGAGTAGTGTTTTAAGTGCTTACATCCTAACTCATTTATTGTCCTTAAGACTCTATGAAAGATATCATTGCACATCTTTAAAAAGGTAAAAACAAGAAAACCAAAGCACAGAGTAAAGTACCTCGCCTAAAGTCACGTTCTTCTTTAAATTGTCATACACAAACTTCCACAATTATAAAAATAAGAAGCATAGAGAGTACAAGGAAAATACCAAATTACTTTGTTCAATATTCTTAAACTACAAATGATTTAACGAAGGAAAATACTCCTTTTTCTTAAAGCTGCCTAATCCTGAAGCTCAACAGAGTACCGGGTCCCAAAGGGGTTTTCAGACAATCTGCAGTTATGCCACATAAGCACTGGGTCCCCAAGGAGTTATCAGAGAATCTGCAGTTATGCCATACAAACACTCAAGGCAGTGGCTATACTATTTCTGGAATGAATATGCAGAATTCTCTCAAACACAGCCCCATTTTTGCCACAAATAATATTGAAAGTATACTTTTGCAGTGGCAAGTAGGAAGGGCTGGAATTAAGTAGCTGGCAGGTTACTGAGAAGGCTTGCGCTAAAGAACATCACTTACACATCTGTTAGTTTCCAGATCTAGCATATGATCCTTACTACACCGTTCTGTATCTGGACTGCAGCTGTACTGAGAAGGAAAGTAAACCATACTTAATGTCAAAAGATTTTTAAGCTCAAGCTCTGGTAACCACATACCCGCTGCGTAACAAGAGCAAAACATTTAACCTCTATGACCCTCAGTTTCCTCATTTATAAAGTGAGAATAACAAGACCCACCTGAGGGATGTTTGAAGGTTAGCTTATCAATACCAGTGAAGATGCTTTCCAAAAGTAAAGTACCAGACCAATGTAAAATATTGTTAATCACTGATAAAACAAAATTAAGCCTTTACTGCCATTCCTTTTCTGTAGGAATAAAGCAACAGATGGGTTGTAATTCCGAAAGGCTTTGTAAGGATCTCACCATCAGCCTGCCCTCAGCAACACTTCAAAAGCACTAGCCACTTAAAGCTGATCACAAGAATTACCTCACCAACAAAATCTGCCAAGTTGCAATAACGTGAAAAAATTTTTTATGCATAAATGTTTCTCACTCTGGTGATGTAAGTGAAGATGGAGAGAAGGAATGAAATAACTTTTTAACACTCCATATGCAACGAAGAATGATTTTCGGAAGTCTCGCAAATGTCTCATCACTTTTTTACAACCATTTTCAATACCTTCTCGTTTATTCACGGAAAATTTTAGAACTCGTTTTAAGTACCTTCGCTTTCAGAGAATTTTTGGTAATGGTTTCAAGGTCTGACATTTGAAACCCTGTCTCCTTCGCTTGGATGTCATTTACCACTTCACGATCTTGTGGTAAATGGGTGCAGCAGAAGTGGCAACGTAAGAGCATTGTGCAATGTTGGAAAGGGGGAAACTGAGGCCTACACCTTGGCAAAAGTCCAAGGTCACACACGACGAGACTGGGTCAAGCGTATTTTTCCAAGGCTGTCGCAGAGGACGCAGCAAGCCGGTACTAATTCCCCAAGAGAAACAGCAGGCAAAAAGCCGCACGCTCACACATGGACGCTCTCTCCCTGCCCTCACTCAGGTGCAACACCGATCAGGGGGCTAACTCGCTGCGAGGACTGCTCCGCCGTCAACTCAGACAAGTATCATCTCCGTCTCCCTTCCAGCCCGCAAAGACACCCCTTCGGGGGATGAAACAAACGCACACACAGAACCTACGGCCTGCGAACACCTGCCCGCTCCCTGGGGCACATCTTGGCCCGCAGAGCCGGCCGCGACTCAGGCTACCCCGTCTCCTTACCGAGGAGCCGGAGGAAGATCTGGAGCAAGACTCCGAACCGGCTTTGGCTGGGATCGTAGTAAGAGTTGAAGATGGCGTCGATGATGTAGAGGCAGGGCACCCGGAGCGCCACTTCGAGCGCCGCCCAGACCTGCTGATGGGCCATCCGCACCTGCTGCTGCGGGGGCCCCACCGCCGCCACGAGTCGCTGCTTCACCGGGGCTGGGCGGGCCGGGCAGGGCCGCGCGGGGCAGGGCCCGGGACCGCGGCTGGGGGCGGGGGCTAAGGCGGGCGACTCCGCCCCCGCTCTCCCTCCTCCCCTGTTTCTCTCACCGCCCGCCCCGCCGCCCGCTCGCGTCTCCCGAGCTGGAGCAGGCGGCGGAGGCGGCGGCGGCCGAGGCGGCGGCGGCGGCGGCGGCTCCCCAGGAGGTCTCCGGGCGTCGGTGTTTCCGGCTAGCTAACGGCTGGCTCCTCCTCCTTCCACCGCCTCCCCCGCCCGCGGAGCCACCATCTTGACCTCGCCCGCCGGCCTCTGCCGTTGCTGCTGTTGGGAGGCCCGGAGGCTGCGCCCGCGGTCACGAGAGACCGCGGAGCTCGCGCCCCGCTTGCGTCATAATCCAGCGCTAGGGGCGCTCCCGAGGCCGTCATCACGCCCTGCGCTGCAAACAGCTCAATCGTCGCCATGGTTTCCGCCCACCTCCGCGGCCCCCGCCGCCTTGGCGCCACCCGGTGGCACACGCGCTCTCAGGCAGCCGCGCCCTCGGCGACACGGTTGCCGCCTCACCTCCGGCGGCGTCGGCTTAGCTAGGGACTCGTCCTTCCGCGGGCGAAACTCAGTCGCTGTATTATTAGAGCCCATTAAACGACCCATAAACATAGTTCAGAGCTGCTGGGGAGGAGAAAAGCCAAACGATGTCTCCCCCCGACCTACACCACTCAACCTGGAGGACGGGTGGGACAGATAGCCCATGTGCCAGGAAAAATACCAGCGAGGACGACCGGGGTCTTGGTGGAGACATCGCTGCGTGCCACTGGGCCAGGTGTGATAGTCGCTGCCAAGAAAAACGTCCTCTCATCCCTTTGCACATCCCCCTTCCTACCTCCTTACACAGATAGAACTGAGGACATTTTACTAATGGCAAGGAGACTGGCTTAAGAGCAAGAGCCTAGGCCTCCGTGTCATTTATTTCTAGTCAACTGTAGGTAAGCACAGCTGGACATTCCTTTCCTTCCTCCTCAGGGCAGATGAGACCACTCTTTTTTCATGCTCTCCTGCCTATCCATGTAATTGATATGGTCAGGCCGTCTTAATCTTTCTGTTCTTTTGTCACCAAATGAGAGTGTAAGTTAGGTCAGAGTCTGCACTGTAGACCCAACTATCTTAGATTAAGGGGGATAAAATAGGAAGCAAGAAGCCCAAGCGCGGCTCACCTGAGCTCCTAGCTGAAATTGCATTCTGCAATCCAGTTTATATCAGGGCTCTGTGTGGATGGTTATCTTCTGTCAGGATGCCCCCGAGAGAGGAGGATTGTTAGTCAAATTATCAAACTCTTCCAAAACCCTATTCTCTGGGTAGTTATGTGTAGTAGAAAGATCGAACCCCCACCCAAAGTCCTCACTGTAGTTTCACGTTTTTAATATTTTGTTGTTATCGCTGCTAATAATGACCGCCATCTATCTATCTAGTACTTACTGCTACTAGGCACTGTACTAAGGGTCTTATATTTTACTTCAGTCTTTGCATCAGCCTTATTTTGGTAGGTATTACTATACCCGTTTTACAGTAGAGGAAACTGAGGCTTAAATTACAAGACCACAATAGGTAAGTTAGTAGTGGGCAGCTAGTATATACAAAGCTAGTAAAAATCAAAACCAGGATTTGAACCAGAGCTACCGGAAGTTCACAACTTAAGGCATCTTTGATTTCTTCTTTTCACCCGCAGCCAATTCTGCAATCAAATTGTATCCATTCTGTCTTCACAACCTGTTGAATGGGTCTCCTTCGTTTTGTGATTGCCATCATCCTAACTCAAGATCCTATTGTAGCTTGCCCATTTATGGCAATATCCTCGTTCCATTTGCCACCTTTTCTAATCCAGTGTGTTTACTACTGCCAGGTTGATTTTCCTAAATGGCACGTCTGGGGAATAACCTTGTGGTTATGACAAAATTCTCACAGGAAAGCAAACTTGGTGAGAGAACTATGAAGACTCATATCGAGAGCTTCAGAGATGTAAATTAGCCACTCAACCCATGTGTTAATCTGCAATTTAAAGCACAAAGAGTGAAACCATTATGGAGAAAAGGATCCACAAGGACTGATCTAAAACGGGAGTGGGGTAGAGGAGAGTACCATTATATTAGGATCATGCCAAATGGAAAATAAAATAGTTCATGGGCTTTCCTCTAATTTTTATTTTAAAAGTTAAATATAGTAAATATTAATAAAAGGCTTTCCTTACTTAATGTTTAACTGTTCCTAATCTTAATTTGATGTACATATTTTATTAGTATAGGAGTTTCTAACTGTGACTAAATTCCATCTTGGGCCAAGAACTTTCAGGAGTGGTGGCATATTCATTCTTATCTTACATATGTTCTTCAAGCAAGTCTCTCTAAACTCTAGGGCTCAATTTCCCCATCTATAAAATGAAGGTGGGAGAGTTAACATAACCCTAGGGCCAGACCACAAATGTTGTGTACTGTTGTCTGTCCTATGGAAATGCAAACTGCTTCTGATCCAGTACCCTCAGGACCCAGTTCCATACATACTCTTCCTGGTTCCTGTTGATACATGTTGGCTAGGTCCTGCATCTCCTTTAGCATATAAGCCGATTTAAAATTGTTCAAAGTGGACACACAAAATGAGGGGAAAAGAGCAGCAGGACAGCTGCTTCATCATGGTGTTGTGGGGCTGCTGCTGTTGTTGTCTTTTTTTAATAGCAGGTTTTGTTTTTAAATTATGTGTAAATCTTTGATTTCAAAAAAATAAAAAGAGTAAAAAGAGAAACTAGAACAGCCTCTCTACCTTTTATATCTCTTTACCTACCTAATGCTATTGTGTGTTATACCAAATTCAGTTTTTAGCCTCATATTCATTCAACATTTTCTGTTTACCTTTGATTCAGCCTTGATCTTTAGAAAGCCAAAATAGTAAATACCTACTTTGACACTGTTTCTGGTCTCTCTGAAATTGTGTATGATCAATGATCAAGTAATCTTGCAGGTAATTATATCTAATCAGAAAAAATGTCATTGTGTTGTTAATATTTTAATATTCACTTTATAATATAGGTAAGCATTCTAAACATAATTAAAGCAAGAAATTCTTAATATTCTTTACATGTTGAAATTTTGTGTCAACTGAAGAACATATGTGTATTATTACTAGAGTGAATTTCTTCAATAATGATTGTGAAAGCCAGTAAATTTATGTATAAAACAATTATAAACTAAGTCCTTTTTTTTTTCAAGTTCTGCCAAGTCTCAGGAACTTATAAATGCTTTTTTAAAAAGTATCAATACATTTAGGGGGGTAAAAATGGTTTTTGTTACATAATTGTACAGTGGTGAAGAGTAGGCTTTTAGTGTACCCATCACTCAAAGAGTGTACATTGTACCCAATAGTTAATTTTTCATCCCTTACAGGAACTTCTAAATACTTTTTAAAAACTGACAAAATATATGAAACAATGGCCCTCAAGGACACTTGCACACACTGTCCTCACAGCCTGGAAAGCTGTCCCGTTTTCGTCACTCATTAATTCCTAGTCACCCTTCAGGTCTCAGCTCAGTCATCACATCCTCAGGGAAGACTTCCCTGACCCTCCTGAGCAGGTCAACCCCTGTCATAGGTTCCTATTGCACCAAGAACCTTTCCTCCCAGGATTTACTAGAATGTGAGTTGTTATATGAAATGTTATATGTGGTGTGTGATTATTTGATTGTCTATCCCCCTCATTAGAGTATAAGGTCCAGAGTCTGGGATTGGGTCTGGTTTTGTGAGCTATTTTAGTCCCAGTGTTTATCACAGTGAGTGTCTGGCATATTGTTTGGGCCCCAAAACATTTATGAAATGGAGAAAAGATAGGGAAAGGAAAAGAGAAGGAAAAGTATAGAGACAGACATTAGAGTCAATGGATAAAATAGTTCAAGGCTGAATGAGTTTTTATTTCCACGGTATCTTCACTAGATGGCAGCATTAACAACAGTTGAAACATCTGAAAAAGAACTGATTTCAAAATGCTCTATTTTGGGAGGTGAGAGCTCTGTGAGCATTCCTACTCTCTACTGTTTTTATTTATCCACCTCTATCGTATATGTCTAATTTATCTGGTTAATCCACTATTCAGAATATCAGGTAGAAATATTTCTTTTTTGTAAAAAAAAAAGTGGGGAAGCATGGGTTGTAGGGCTTTTTTTTCCCTTCATATGACAAGTTCAGAGATAGATTCTTCAGGGCTGGTGTAGTTGATCAAGGATTTCCTTAAGAAGTCAGAGTCCTACAGTTCTTCTCTGCCAGTGTTAGCATGCCTGGAAGAGATGGCTGCTGCATCTCCAGGGTCAGAGCCCTCCCTGGGGCCCTTGGGCTTTGTTAACTCATTTGAATCTAACAACTACCCTACAGGACATGTACAATTGTTAACCCCAACGTACAGATGAAGAAACTAAATCTTGAGAGATTCATGACTTGCCTAGGGTCACACAGAAAGTAAAGGAGCCAAGAGTTGAAGGAATGTAACCTAAATTTATGAAGGCAGAGCCCATGTCAATCTGTCACCACTGCACACTCAGGGCCTGATATACAGATTTATACTCCTCCAGTTGATTTTCCATATTGTAGCAGGAGTGATTTTGGAAAAAGTATTGTGTCTTTCACTCTAAAATAACCAATGCCCTGTGTACAACTGCTTATTAGACAACAGCGATGTGAGACAGTTCAAGGAAACCTTCATTTTGCAAATAAGGAAATCCAAGACCAAAGAATATTGAAACCTCATACCCAAGGTCAGAACTGAGGTCAGAATTTGGAATTCATAATTGCACAGACGAGCCTGATTTCAATAGGCCATGCTGCTTCTCCGAGATATGTAGCTCATTCTCAATGAGATCACTGGAAGACAAATGAAATGATTTGAACTGGTATAGAGCCTGCTTTCAGGGCCACAAAATATTAAAATAGATCACTGGGAGACAAAAGGGGTGGGAACTCAGCCTGAGCTGATGCATTAAGGACCACTCACACATGGATCTCTTGTGTCCCAGGATCCACCTCCTCTAGCCTACTAAAGGACAGGGGCGGCATTCCAGATCCAGGACTATGTGATCCACATGGGGAGCATAGGATTTCACTGGTTGGATGTGCAGGATTCGTGTCTTCCATGGTTTCCCATGCACCTGCTGAAGAAGATAAGCAATTCGAGTTTCTGCAGATTCTGCCCACCTTTGCCACTCTGGCTTGGTGGCTGGTGACAGCATTTTTCTCCTAGAGTCCCTGGTATCTCCATTTTTGCACTGGTTGGTAATAACTTGCTGAGGATAAGGCCAATGCTCTTTCTCTATTCTGCTGCTTCCAGGAGACTGGAGATTCTTCCCTGGGAAAGATTCCACATTTTGGTGGATATGCAGAATACCCCCAGCATCCCGTCTTAGCACTTGGCAGGCAATGGGCCAGCCTTCTTCAGAGCTGGGAATCAGCCCCAGGTTCACCCTATCTGCAACGTTTGAGAGCTTCAGTTTCCTGTTATCCCCAAAATGAATCTGGCACCGATCTGCTACTCCATTGATCTCAAGGTTATTTCTCAGAGCAGCTACAGCATGGGGGTTCCACTCACAGGCATGAAGAAAGGCAGCGCCAGCATGAACTAGGAAGGGTAATGTGAAATAACCAATCCCTGCATAGAGATCTACTAGCACTTCTCCAGCACAGGACAGCGATGCCACTCGCAGCTTCTCCGTGATGTTTCCGAAGGAGAACATACACTGGGTCACGTCAAACTTATATCGGATACCATTATCCACATGCTCTACCCAGCCATGGTCGCCCAGCAGCAGAGTCACTGCTGGAGTTCGAGTGCCATCCGGTGACACCCGCCCTCGTTTTGCCAAACGCTGGACACCAAGTGCGGAGGAAACAGTCTCCCAGAGTTCTGGTTCCAGACTTTTCCATTGCTTGTTTTGAAAACAGTCTTCACTCAGCAACAAGAGGTCCCCATGCCGTTGCCAAGATCGGGGCAAATCAGCCTTCAACTCAGCGGACCACTTGACTCCCCGACCCTCTACCCAGCGACTCACCTCAAGACACAATCTTTGGGCAGGTGAAAAATCCTGGACCTTCTTTGAAGGAACAGGATCCAGGAGCTGGGTCAGCACACAGGTGCTGCCTGGGGCCACGCGACTGCTCAGCTCCCGCAGGTGCTGCTCGGGGAGGGTCGCTCCCAGCACCGGAAGCGCCACGGTGCCATCCGGCATCTTTTGCACACGGTGCTGTCTATCCAAGAGTTTCTGCTTCTCCAGGTATTCCCTATATCGCTGAGTAAACCGAGGTTCAGTCGCAACTGCGACAACAGGCACGGACTTCCCGCGTTCTCTCTCCATGTCTCGAGCGTCCACATTCTCTCCGATTCCCTCGGCAAGACTACTCCTTGGAGTCAGTTCCTCGGCATTATTACACTCATAGCTGCACGCCAGTGACATCACCGGAAGTGACGCTAAACTAACAGGACGGAACTAAACGTATCGATGCAATTGTTGGAGAATGGCGTCGCCGTTGCCATGGTGAAGCCGCTGCCGCCATCTTTATTGTGGTCGACCATTACTCTGTTCAGCCTAGGAGGAATTAACGATAGCAAGGAATTCTGCTGGACTGCCTTTAGCTCAGCGGTTCCTTCGACAGTGTTTAACAACTTCTTTGCGGAGGCCGAGCGGTTCGAGATCCACTCTAGCCCTAAAAAAAAAAAAGGAATTCTGTGAGCTAAAAGACTTCAATTTAGTAGGTATCCTCCAAAACTGTCTGAGTTTCTTCTATGCTGCACATGAATCCAAAGAAATAAGTGAACAAAATTGATGGTCTGAATTTAGAGAAAGACTTGCAGTTTCTTCAGTGCTGCTCATGAACTCAATGAGGGAAATCCATGAGTCCTAAGAAAAAAATGAACATGAAATGATGGTTTGAATTTGGAGAAAGACTTCTCATAGCCTAATGCTGCTCTTAGGTCCACCTCAGCGGCCACCTTATTTGCTCAAAGTGAAGAGTCAGATATAACTTATTCGTTCTTTTTTCTTGCAAAGATACCATCACTATTTCATTGTGCTGAGGTCCAAGAAACAAGTGCTTGAAAATAAGAAGGATCTGAGCAAGTAAATCATACCACCTTTCAAAACTGGAATTTTCACTTACAAAATGTGAATTACCTTAATCTTCTTCAGAGGATTGCTATTGTGATTAGAGATACTATCTATAAAGTGTTTTTAGACAATGACTACAGAGTAGATACTAAAAAAGATACAGAGTAACAAGTTGAGTTGGTTAGGTGGCAGATACTAAATACTTGTTGAAATGCTTTGATGTCTAAAGAAGACAAAGAGGAATTCCCTACAGACAAATTCAAATAATTGAAAACAAGAACTTTAACAAGCCCTGTCCTTTCTATTTACCTCCCACCATTCTACAGATTAGGATATTGAGACCCAGAAATGTTAACATTAATTGAAGTTGCCAATTATTGTTTTCAGGCCAATATAAGGGCAATACAAGGAAGGCTCTGACTAAAACTCTTGTTTCTTGACACCTATTTTCAGTATCAGTCAGAGTTGTTATTGTTGTTTTTCAGTCTCATCTCTACATTTAAAACTCTGATTCCATGGAGAAAACATCAGCACAACTAGTATTGAAGACCCAATAGATCACTCATATACCCTCTTGGGACTTACCACTATCATATAGGCCAATGCAATGGCTTCTAATGGTGAGCACTTAGGAATTTTTGCCTTATGGCTTTCTCTGGTCACCAGAATTGGCTTAGTCCATGTGCAAGGCAGACCAGAAATGCTGGAAAATTAATACCCATTCCTACGTCTCCCAAGAGTATCCCTCAACTAATGACTAATGGAGTTGGTGAATAAATATCCCAGCTTCCACACACCTTAGTTGGAATAACTCTGAGGCATGTTCTATACTGTGCCTCACAGTTCCCTCAGGAATTAGATTTTTTGGTAATCCTCTCTACGACCTACACTTTCAATTTTCCTCTCCTTCTACCCTTACCTTTTGTTGTGTCTCCTGGATCATTCCCATCAGTATATAGACATGTTGCCATTTGACATTTTCAAAAATATCTCTCTCTCTCTCTCTTTCTGTCTCTCTCTATCTTTCTCTCTTAGAGTTAGGGTCTTGCTCTGTCACTCAAGGTGGACTGCCCTGGCCCAATCATAGCTCACTGCAGTCTTCAACTCCTGGGATCAAGTAATCCTCCTGCCTCAGCCTCCTGAATAGCTAAGACTACAGGTGCAGGTCACCATGCCCAGCTAATTTTTAAATTTTTTGTAGAAATGGTATCTTGCTATGTTGCCCAGGCTGGTATTGAACTCCTGGGTTCAAGTGATCCCTGCACCTCAGGCTCCTGAGTAGCTGGGACTGCAAGGAGGATGCTGCCATGCCTGTATCCTTCTGCGTTTTTTGAACACCATTTGCCAATCCTCCCCAACTTCCCCTCCTACCCAGTACTACACTCATTAAACCAAATAGAATTTAGTAAAATTCAGTTTTTGCCTTCACAGAACTCAATTTTGAGTTGTAGATAACACCTACAAATAACTTTAATGCCATTGGTTAAGTGCTATTGTAGTTGCAACTGAAAGTGTTTTGTGAGTGTGGAGAAGAGATCAAGTCATCCCTCTTTGGCATTTTGAAGGACACATCTGTTGCTTTTCATCACAGTGAATGCTTCATATAGGTGTACCATTCTTCCTATCTGTCTACCATTTCCTGCCTCTTTGGTGTCCCCAGATACCTCAAACTCAACCCTTTCAAAATTGAGCTCCTCTTATGTTCTCCTCACTCTTCTTTAGCTCATGAAATGCCCCTGCCAGTCTTCTAGTTGCTCATGGCACAAACCTGGGACTTTGCTTTGACTTTTGCCTCTCCCTTGTCCTCAACACTCACAACCAATCCGTTTCCACTTTCAACAGGCTTTACTTGCTGCCTGGTTCCCCAGGAAAACCCTTCTGTGCCAGTGACACTGCCCTAGACCTGGTCTCCAAATTTCCTCGGAGCATCCAGAGTGATCTTCCTGCCTTTGTTTATTTCACTAGTAACATGCTATTATTTGGATACCTTTATTTTATGTCAATGTATTAGAAGCAAAAAACAGGACAGTGTAAAAATAAATAGTTCAAACTTAGTCATACTTTTTGGAACCCTGAAAATTATGTTGAGCTTTGAAGGCAATGTGGCGGTGTGGTCTGAGCCATGCAGCATGTAACTGCAACTTCTCCATCTCAGAGTATAGATTAATTCTCTTTCTCGTTGTTCTTGTTCTGTAAATTGATTAAGAAAGATTAAATGGTGCTTGAAACCTCCTCCACTCCTGATTTTGGTCCTTTCCTCTTTCATTATCTCACACCTAACTCAGAAAAGATGGCACAAAAGATTCCATGACTGTTATATCCTCAATGTAGTATGTTAAATGCACCTTTCCTGAAAAGAACACTACCTTGACTAACCAGATTACTGCAATTACGTGCTGACCTTGTGTGGAAGTGTTAAAACACTGTTAAGCTTCTCAAACCTTATCTCTATAAGCACCTAAAACATTTCCAGTTGTGAGCACTGACTTCCATTCTTTGGAATCTGTGTTCCAGGGTGGCTGTTTTCAAACTTTGTGCTCAAATAAACTCTACGTTTAACCATATGTAAATGATTACATTTAACCATAAATGGAAACTCTACATTTAACCCTGAATCTCTTTATTTAAAGTTGACATTTATAAATAATTTTTCCATAGGCATTGTTTTATTATGTAAAGTGTTACATTATCACATTGTAAAGCATATTTTCTTATGCAAAAATGGAATGTTGCATTACTGTATATTGGCTTTGAATAATTCATATTATAATACCTAGAGCTCGTGGCTTCGTAATATTTGAATTTAAAGCACTTGAGAAAGAATCTCGAGGTTTGATAAAATGTGTATGTGAAAGGTTCGCACCTTAATTTATTGCTGGACGGTCTTACTGAATCTTTTTTATGTTCGGGATCAAAAGCCCAATATGAATTATTTTTATATAGGGATGTTTGTCTTTTTACACGTTGATTTGTAGTGTTTTAAATGTAAATGGAGAAATTAATACCCAAAACTCATGTGCTGTAACCAGAAGCATCTTTATTTTGCCCCACTGCTCACAGGGGGCAATCTTTCCCCTGCCCGTGCATGAAGACTCAGGCTGTCTGTATCTTTTCTTCTTTGACTCATTGTTACTTTAAGAATGTATTGCTGAATTTTCACATACCTGGACGTCTCCAAATTTACCTCTGTTATTGAGTCTGTTATTTCATTCCACTGTGATCTGAGAACACATTTTAATGATTTCAGTCCTTTTAAATTTATTAAGGCTTATCTTATGGCCTAGCACACAGTCTGTCCTGGAGAATATTCCACGTGTCCTTGAGAAGAACGTGTATTCTGCTGTTGTTGGGCGGAGTGGTCTGTGGGCGGAGTGGACGGATGTTTATTAGCTGATATCTTCTTAGCTCCTGCTCAGGTAAAACAATTGTATGTTCACTGTAACTCACAACCATAGTCTCAGTTTAGAAACTAGAATACCTTGTACCCAGTACCCTTCTAAACACGTGGCCTTCTTTTCTTCCCTTCCTTGCATCTCACTTCATGACTGCCCAGAAAACTGCCTTCTTGACCTGGCTGTTCCAGCTTATCCTTCAGACCTTGGGCCAGTCAGAACCTCCTCAAAAGCTTTCTCTGACCTCCACGCTTCTCCCCAACAAGTCACATCCCTGTCAGCGATTCTCATAGCACCATGTTCTTCTCTTACAGCACTTTCCAGTCATACTTTTTTTAAAAAATTCAATTCATGGCTGTCCTCCCCCAAGTGTGTAAATTGCAAGAGGCAAGGAGATGGATTTTCCCCCTTGTTATTGTATTTTCTTATTGAATTCATGAGGACCTGCCACACACAGTAGGTCTTCATAAAATGTTTGTAGAAGAAGAATGTACGAATGAACAAATGAAAGAATGATGGAACGAAAGAAGAGTTGAAGGAAAAGCGATTCAGGGCCTAAAAGAGAGTTTTAATTCTAAAATACGGCCACTAGATGGCAGCAATAACCAGCACCAGGCTATTCATAGTTGAAGACAAGAGAGTCCACTCCTTGGCTTGCAAGTGGTTTGGCTGTCCAGGGCTCCTCAGACATCCTTCCTTCCTCCTAGGAAGGTCCCTGCCCTTCCCCACAGGTCTTTCTTCACTCGGCTCCATCAGACATCCCTTACTGACATGGATAATCCAGGCACGCAAGTGCGTTTGGCAGCAAGTAATGGAAACCCCAATAAACGGCAGCTAAGCAATGGGTGGGAGGTATATTTTCTAGTATAAAAAGGGGTCCATGGCTGGTGTAACTGTGCAGGGAAACCCTCAGTAAACCAGGCTCCCTCTCAGCCATGGTGTGAGCCTTTCATCTTTGTGGTTTTGAGGGGGCCACTGTACTTCGGGGTGTCCTGAGCAGTTGAAGCAGCAAAAAGAAACAAGAAGCATCTCCCCCATGTACTTCCGCCTACCTCTCGGGGACAGGATGGATTCCTGTGGCCACCCCTGATTTCTGGGAAGGGTGGAAATGGGTTGGTTTTGCTTTTTGGTTCCTGTAGTTGAGGACACGTAAGGGAGAGTAAGCGAACATTAGACGTTAAGTGGCCTTTCTCTAAGCAGTAGATGAAAAAGCCCCTGGAAACAAGGAAGAGACTCCACAGAGGGTTTTATATGAAAGACAGAAAGGAGACGTAGAGCAGAGAACAGCCTCTGTGAAAATGTTTTAGATCACTAAAATTTATTTCTCTTGTCCTACTGAAACTTTGTACCCTTTACCAACAACTCCCCTCCCCCACTTTCCTGCTCTCTGTTTCTATGAGTTTGACTTTTTTAGACTCCACATGAGTGTGATCGTGCAGTATTTGTCTTTCTGTGCCTGGCTTATTTCACTTAGCACGACGTCCTCCATGTTCATCCATACTGACACAAATGACAGGATTTCCTTCTTTATCAAGGCTGTATAGGATCCCATTGTGTGTCCATACCACATCTTCTATACCCATTCATCTGCTGATGGACACTTAGGCTGCAGTTGTTACCATCTATTTTCATTTGATAACTACTTAAATTCAATTGTATACAAAGCTCTATACTCCTACCCCTCTCCCCACAACAAGTTCTTGAAGGCAGAGATTACTTCTTTTATATTGTGAATCCATTACCAGACTTTTGTGGTCACAGCTACTGAAGCACACTGTGGCCCTAGATCCAGTGGAACAGGTGCCAAGCGTAGGGCACGCCCCAGCTCTGGGCCTGGGAGGCGCTGTGTCTTGTGGGCTCAGGGAGCTGGGCTCTGTGACATGGGCAACTGCCTGGTCCTTGGCAGCAAGCACTGTGGGGTTGCAGAGGCTGCCAGGGCTACTGGGGTGCTCAGCGGTGCTTCCTGGTCTATTGGAGGGACTGGGGCAGGCAGGAGGGACTCAGGCCTACCTGCAAGTGTGTGCCTGGTACAGATGTGGGCTATGGGCACATCGGGGCCAGGGTCAGTAGCAAGAGCCAGCAGCAGCCACTTTTGTTCCTGTTCCTAATTTTATATTCTTTTTCTTGAACTGGGCCACAAATTTTTAGGCTCCAGGCCCCACCCAACCTAGATCTGCCCCTGACTGTTGTGGAGCTGACATGAGTGTCCTGGGGGAAGGGCCTGAGCTTACTCTTCTCTTCTCCAGCCCAGGGGCCTCACGGCAGTGTGATGAGGTGTGGCACAAGCCACTGGTAGAGTTCACACCTTCTCTTGGCTGTGAGTGGCCCTGGACACTTGCCCACTATATTTGGAACAAACAGTGTAATCCAACTTCCTTTCTGGCCTAAATGTTCCCTTTCTCACAGCTGATAGAAAGTGAACCTTATTCCTGGGGTTCTCCCCACTGAGGGTTGGGCCATGGTTTTGGAAAACCTCCTGATGCCTGGGATTTGGCCATAATTTCAAGATTATGATGATGCCAAAGTATGGGGGAGGGGGCCTCTTGGGGCTCCCCACACACTTGAGTCAGGGGACTTTTGGGGGAGTTTCCCTGCATTCCCATCTTCCCAGATAAACATTGGCTCTTCTGGAATGTGGCATCTGCTTCTCTCTTCACCCAGAACCTATAGACCTTTCTCCTCTCTCATCTCCCCCATCCCAAATCTCAAATCCTCATCCCAAGCAGAATTTCCCTTTCTTGATTTCATCCCTAGGCTTCTTGCCAAGACTTTTAGTTTATACCTGGGATTCATTCCCAATCCTGCAGATTAGACTTCTGGGGAAAAAATTCAGGAAGACAGGCAGGCCATTTCTGCCCTTTCCTGCTACGTCCTTCCTGGGGTGACAAGCAGTGAGCAGACCCCAAAGATGAATGGGAGCAAAAGGAAAAGGAATAACTGGGGAAAACAAAACCGTGTAAACCAAACTTCAAAATGCAGTCCAAGGCGTACATTTATTCTGAGTAAATTTTTGTCAGGTCCTGTCCTGTGAAACCTTATCTGCTGTTTCACCTAGTCTGCATGGCAGCCCTGTGAGATGAGTGTTATACCTGCTCTACTGACGGTGAAACCGAGGCCTAGAGGAACTAGGTAACTTGCACAGGGTCACGCAACTCCCGTGTGGCCTGAACCCAGCAGAGGCAATCCTCCTGTGGCTGTGTTTGTGAATCGTGTTGTCAGGGCGGGGGTGGGGGGGTGTCAAGGGCAAGCGTGGTGTCAGGGAGACACAGAGCTGGGATTGTGGATGGACCAGCTCAGCCAATGCAAGTCAACAACTGTGTGGCCCTGGGCACATCACTAAATTATCCGGGCCTCAATTTCTGCATCAGTAGTTAACCATGTGGAGCTAGATTCTCTGGGCTCCAGTCTCCTCACAAGAAAATGTGTAATACAGAGCTGGATGGCTTCACATAGTCTTTCTAAGGTAATGGCGAGGGATCCACCATCTCGTATCATCTCACCACCATCTAAGACATGGCTTCTGCTCGTAAGTCTCTATTAAATGTTTCTTTTTGGGAAAAAAAAAAATGCTCTTTCTTGTCCAGAGGTTCTGTGCTTCCAACCATCTTTTAAATTCCAGTCACCAAAGCAGTTTCTCTCAGAGTGATCCCATACCTCCCCATTCCCGACACGCACACACACACAAAGCCCCTCCAGAATCTGGGGGAAACTGTTTAAAAAAACTAGTTTCTAGAATCACCCAACATTAAGCAAACCTGAATCTGAACCTCTGGGAACAGGACTCAAAAATCTGTATTTGACAAGCTATATGTGAGTCAACTTAAAACGTACCTTGTATTATTGAAGGACCTGAGGGAAGATAAGATTTTGATAAGGGGAGAGGAAAAAAGAGCATTCTAGAAAGATAACTGGCTTGAGAAAATGCCCAGAAATTGGTGTTTTGGGGGCAGTGAATAGACTAGTCTGACTAGAGAGAAAGACTCTGTCAGATAGTTGCAGAAGATCAATTTGGGAAAACAAATGCACTGAATCCTGAGAGAGAACACGCTCTTTTAGTGATGGGAGTGTTCCTGTCCATTAGTAAAATGCAGTTGTCTTGGCAGTGACAAAGAATTCTAAACAACTCTCTGAACTCTGAGCCCTTCTCTTGGTTATGATGTGAACATATCATTTTATTTCAACCATTAAAAATACAATAGGCAGAAATTTTTCTCTTTTATGGTTGAATATATTTTAGCATGGCTGCTCCCGAATGCCAGGTTAATGAAGCGTCATCCCACAAGAGTGCATGCCGCCCAGATTCCCAGGTAGTGACCAAGGTGCAGGGACTGCCTGGGTTTGACTTTGGTGATGCCACATACCAGGTGGCCTGTGGGAGGTCATTCAACCTTTCCTTCTCACAATTTCTATACCTATGCAATGGTGATTATGTCACTAGTCCCAAACTCGTATTTTTTGTGTGAGGAATTAAATGAATTAATACTGCATAGGGCTTACTTAGCTCTTGGTAGATGCTATGTATCATCACCTCCTCACAGAGGAGCTTAGCTTGTGTTCAGCTCTATCTCAGGAAAGGGCCCTCCCTGAATTTTTGCCATAATCCTCCCTTCTGCACAGTGGGTCCTCTTCCACATCAGTGCCTGCAGCTCTCTCTTCTCTAACTAAAATCCTAAAGATGCTAAGCTGAGTCTGAACTGAAGTGGGCAGGGAGATGATGTGAGTCAGGGAGCCATGACTTCCTGAGAGATTCATATTCTCTGCCTGCACACCTGTGTGGATGCATGGTGGTGTGTGGACTGACTTGGCATCAGGCACACCTAGGTGCATTCATGCAATCAACATTGACAAGCACCTACTATCGCTGTGTTCAGCAATGGAGATGCAGAAGAAAACAAGGCAGCCATGGACTTGGATTTTTAAGGAGATTCTTGTGGGGAGGGTTCCATTTCTGGTTTCATTACTTCTTGTACTGTGACCTGAGGCAAATAATTTAGGCTCTCTGTGTCTCAGTTTCATCTTTACATTGGTGAAATCATTGCATCCACCCTATAGGGTCATAGGAAAGTTAGCAAAGCTAATGTACGAAGTCCACCACGTAGTGCCTGGCACAGGGTGAATGATCAAAATTTCTGGCCATTATTGCTTCGTTATCGTCATTGTCCCAGTTGTCATCATTGTCATCATCACCTTCATCCCAAAACAAAATGTTTAATATTTATTGCATCTATGTTCATCAAGGAAATTCATGGTTTGCTTTTCCTAGTCCAGTCACCATTATCTGCTGCCCAGATTACTCTAACCTTAAACTGGAATCCCCATTTGTACCTACAATTCATTCTTCATGCAACAGCCAGCCTCTCTTTTTAAAACATAAATCTGATCACATCTCTCCCCTACTTAAAGCCCTCCAGTGTTTTCCCATTGCACTTAGGACAAAGTCTAGACTCGTACAGGCCCCACCAAGCCTAGCATGCTCTGGCCCCTACCCTGCCCCACAAATGCATCTCACACCAGTCTCACCCTTGCTCACTCTCCTCTAGCCACATTAGCCGGCAATTCACTCTGGAAATGGTCCAGGTCCTCTGATGTCCAGCAGCGTTTATTCCTGCTTCCTCCCTTGGGGATGCTCTCCCTGTGTCTTCACACGGGTCCCTTTTCATTTCTAAAGCTCAGCTCAAATGTCAGCTCCTCATTCAGAGAAGCCTTCTCTGCCCACCTAGCTAACGTGCCCCTTTCCAAGTTGCTTTTTTTCAGCATCCTGCTTATTTCTTTAGTGCATACTTATGACCTGCTTTTTTCTTCATTTGCTCATTACTTAAATATTAGGTCTTTCCATTTCCTTCCAGCAGGTCAGAGACTTTGCCTTATTTATCATTGTATCTCCCAGCACTTAGCACAGTGACCAGTACATAGTAAATATTCAATAAATGCTTCTTGGATGAGTGAATACATGAATAAAGGAAGACATAAATGAGTGAATGATTAAATAAACATTGTTTACTCCTGCTAATCTCCCGTTGTCCTAAATCTAGCCATGGACAGGAACCTCCTGCTCTGTTCTGCTAACTTGTGTATATTGGGGTAGGGACGGCCATTGAGAAACTCAGCCCATGAGAAGGGGTACTCAGAAGGAATCCAAGGACACAATCTTCCTCTCTTGAAGGAGAGGAAGAGAGCCAAAAGCTCTCTACAAATAAATCCACAGGGGCTGCATGGTAGGGTGCTCAAGGGGCTGCAGCGTTTGTTACCTGCACCTGGAGGAGAGCATCCAGGTGTTTGGATGGTGCTGGTTTCTTGGGCCAGCCTGGGGAAGTCAGTGGAAGGGGTAGCAAGGTGGAACAGGACAGCGTGGGTGCCCACGGAAGGTCACCATGTGGTAATTCAGAAATTCTATTGTGAAGTCTTTCTGTCTCTGCTCCTCATGCTAAAGGCAGACTAAGTGACTTTAGAGAGTAAGTGACCGTGCTGAGCACCTGCTGGGCAGGAAAAGGTCCTCCGGCCCCTTGTTTTATTATCAAAGGAGTGTTAAACATGGTTCCCTTTATTACCCAACCAGTGCTCTCCTCTTTCTTTTACAGGGTGACACATTAACAAAATCTTACACCCTCCGTGCTTCTGCAATAGCTTAAACAATTAATGAAATGATACACATACAGTGAAAAATCAATAAATGTAAACAGTTTATTTTAATTAAAACCCCCAAGGGGCCTTGCTTAGCTCCCTATCTACTTAACACATGCAAACTGTTAGATACACTGTTCCTAACTCTAAATAAACAACTTTTGCAAACTGTTGAGCCCAAGGGCATTCCACCCACCTAAACTTTCTTTTAGTTTCCCCCAGGAACCAGGGGAATGGTTGGTGCTGGGTTGCTGCTACAGGAAGCCCTAACCCAGGGGTAGGGAACCTGGGGCCTTAAGGCCGCAGGTGGCCTTCTAGGTCCTTAAGTGCGGCTTTTTGACTGAATTCAAATTTTACAGAACAAATCCTTTTGTTTTTATTTATGCATTTTTGTTTCCCTTTTATATTTTTATCTTATTTTTAAAAATGAATGTATTTAAAATACAAAAGATCAAAGACATTTCAGTGAAATAATCCTCCCAGATTGACCAGCACAATTAAAACAATCTATATGCTACAGCTACTATTTTAAGTGACACTTTGCAACAAGTTAAAAGTACTGTTAACTATATTTGTGTAAATGCAACACAGCATCATCAATTTCATAACATGCTAAAGTTGAAAGATGAGGTATTCAGTGTGGATTTGCTGTATCATTCAAAAGTGCATTGGCTGTCACAGGGACAGGTGTTAGCCAAAATTTTATCTCTACAGGAACAGATAGTTAAATTTTATGAAGAACAAAATCAGCAATGTGAATTATTGAAAGATTTCTAAAGGGATACAGAATTTCTGTGTGATATCATATCAAATCAAAATTATTTGAATATTTCTCTGCAAGGTAAAACAATCTCTATATAATATATGGCAAAAAAAATCCTCATATCTTCAAAAAACCCACTTCTTCTTCAAAAGGAAATTTTGGATGAACATTTTCCCCACTTAGCAAAGGTCATTGATGACAGGATGATATATGTGAACCATTTGAAGAATGCACAGCTGTTATAGACCTATTAATTGTAGAATACAATGAAAGGTTCACTGACTTTGAGAGTCATGGCATCACACGCAAATTAGCATTTCGGCCTCACCTAGTTGATATCACCAAGGCACGCACCTAAAGAACTACAGATAGAATCGATTGAGCTCTCAGTAGATGACATTTTAGAGTCGTTGTTTGATGCTAAGAAAGATCCAAATGAAATATGGAGAAATGCAGTAGAATGCCCACGTCTTCGGCAACATGTTGGAAAAGTGCTTTCTTTCAGTTACTTATTGCTGCTAATCTACATTCTCCTACCTAACCCGAATCAAGATGCCCTTTAGGTCACAAGTGACTGGATTTTTTGACTTGGTATGTTCCACCTGTAATGTGCATAACTAGTAATAAAATAATGTACATATTTGTAGTTTAAAAATTGGTGAATGTAGGTATATTGGGGGTCTTCTCAATCTTAATGGTAAATGTGTGCATGTTCAAAAATTTTTAGACATCTGGGATAAAAATAAGAGTAACAGAAGTCCAAATACAATATAACTTAATATAATTATTAGTATTATTAATATAATTATATAAATTCATTATAATTAGTGGAAATTTTAGATGTGACTATACAAATACTCAATACTCACAAAAGAAGAGAATATTGTAGGCAAGCAGTTGGCAATATTTTCCATACATTTGGTGATTGCCTTAGACAGCTTAGAAAAGTAAAAATTAAAAAAAAAATTCTCTATCCTATTCTGTTAATTTGTCTAACAGGCTGTAGGGCATACACCCAGACCTGTAATTCTATGATGCTTTCATTTCACACTAGTGTAAATCTACAGAAAACTATTTTCATTAAAAATCTGTTTTAAATCACACCCAAGAATTTTGTAGTTATTTTGAAATAATTGTTGATACCAAACTCATTTCGTCAAGGATTATTAAATAGGGCAAAGAATTCAAGTTTTCTGGAAAAATTTATTATATTTTTATCCAAGTGCATTGCCTTGTTTTATGTTAAGGAAAAAGTTGTGAAAATAGTCACATTCATAGAAATTATTCTATAACTTTAAAAGAGTTTTAGACGTTTAAAAAAAGTAGACAATGCTACTTATCCAGATTAGAAGTCAGAAATAGTGCTAGTAACAGGCACAATTAAATTTGTAATGTTTAGTATAAGAAACGCACTGTTCTAAGGACTTTGCATCTATTTACTCATTTGATCCTCACAACAACCCTATAAAGAAGGTACTAACCATTATCCTTATTTTCATAGATGAGGAAATGAAGGCTCAGGAGAGTTAGAGGACTTGCCCAAGATTACACAGCTGGGCTGAGACAGAGCTGGGATTTGCACCCTGGTAGTCTGGCTCTGTAGCTTGCTCTTGGAACCCCTGCACTATGCTGCACAGAAAATTAACAGAAATGAATGATAGTGCGAGCTACTATTTGAATTTTGAATTGTATCTCAAAGTATGTCCTATTTAGAGGTTATTTCTATTTGTGGCCTGACAGTCAGTAAACACATGCATATTTATATTGTAAACAAATGTAGATGAATAGGCTGTCTCTCCATCTGGCCTGCGGATAGATGGGATAATTATTCAGGACTTATATCCTTCAAATTGGTTTCTTCATAACTAGGTTTGATTCTAAATTCCCTCTGCATAAACTGATAAAATCAGTGTCATATAGCAATGACTAGAGATTTGGGCTTATTTCTTCTTGTTTTCATCATTAGCTGTCATTTGTATTTAAAGCACACAGTGAATTCCCACAGTAACATTTCTTTATACAGATCCACTTAAAAACTGGCCTTGGAAAGAAATAAATGAAAAGAAGTGGATAGTTTCTATTAAATTATTTTTTTATGTTGATCTTTTGAATTCAGAAAGAAGCCTTTAGGGTCAAAATGGCCCAGAGGAAGGAAAATCAGAAAAATTACAGAGAACTGCATGGAAAGTCATGCCAATTTCAGGAAAAACATAAAGAACTTAGAGTTGTCATTATTAGGGGGTGAGTTCCCAACCGACGTTCTCATACTGACTGCTTTACAGAAATGACCATAAACACCAAATATAATCAGAGTAAACTTTCTAACACACATGTCTGGTCAATGCATTTGCCTACTGAATATCCTTCAATGACTGCCCACTGTTTACAGAATAAAGTTAAAAATCTTTGGCGTTGTATTTGAGGCATTTTGTGCCCTTGTGCTTCAGCCATGGGAAATGACCCTTGCACCATGTCACACCATTCCTGTCACTGTATCATGTGCCTGCTGCTTCCTCTGTCCAGGGGCACATACAGACTTATTTTTGTCACCCTTTACAATTTGGCTCTAATGCCAGCATTTCCTCTCAGATATCTTCCCAGCTGCCTCCCCTTCTCTCTGGCTCAGCCTCAGCTCAAACGAAGCTCAGAGCTTGCTCCTTTATGGGCCTGTGATACAGCCACTGTAATTATGTGTTTGCAGGTCTGTCTTCCCCACCAGGCGGAACTTCTGCAGGGCCATGACTTCCCTCTTTTCCTCTGAATCCCCAGCCCCTAGCAGGTATGAACAGTTTGAATCTGCTACTTCATCAGTTCTTCTTAGTTCCTCTTGAGTTCTGAAAGTATGAGCGTATGGCTTCTGTATTTAAGCATTCACATCATCGAAGACCAGGGACGACTACTATTGGTATTACACTGTGTGGATAATTTAAGAGATTTCCAAAATTAATTTCTGTCTCTACCCAAGAGTTATGGGCACATTTAAGTGCCTGACTCCTGAATAAGATAGAAGTCCATTGTACTTATTTTATACCTGTTATATACACTTTACAAAGCTTTTCAGTGTAAGAATTCTAATGCTACATCTCAATAAAGTCCAATTTTAAATTCACTAGGGAAGCTTGCTATTTTATAAATAAAAGGAACAATAGCATAAGTAGATCTTTTGTATAACAACAGTTATATGTTACATGTGTTTTGACGAGGGATCTGCCATGGTTAAACAGTAGAACTGGGGCTAATGTTTGTAATAAGATAATCTCAGGGAGAAACTAATTAGAATATTTTTTGTACTGATATTGACAATTAAAACCATTTATATATTTAAACCAATGTGGCATCCATTTATTATATTTAGTATTACCTTTTAGAAAGAGAACTACTTGAACTGCCCTTCTGTGAATCAAATGGGTCTTATATTTCTTGGTATAGGTCACCCAAGTCAATATTTAATAGAGTAACGATTCTTAGGAAGAAAATGCTCTTGTTTCAGTTATTTAATAGGATTTCTTAATACAGATAAACCAGAATTGAAGTAACTGAATCTGCTGCAAGCGATTTCTAGATTTACCATCAACTCTCTTTTCTCTGTGATACCTCAAAATTTAGAAAATTTAAACATCATGTTGGTAGATCATAATGTAAACCCTATGCAGTCATTTATGAACTTTATATGCCACTGGAAATTTATCATTTGACTTGCTTTCCCTCCCCAAGTTTATGATCCTCTCCACTCCCCCCCGCCCCCGCAGTTATCAATAAATTTTCTATTTACACCTACCAAAGCAGAGTTTCTCTAGGATGATCCTCGGATGGCTAGCATGAGAATCATTTGGGGCTCACGTTAAAAATGTAGGTTCCTGGGCCCTACCTCCAATCCACTGAATCAGAAACCTTGGTGGTGAAGGCACCTTTCCCCCGTAATGGATTAACCAAAAGGGGTTTTATGTTTGTTTTCATAGCAAAAGGTCTGGAAGCAGGTAAACTAGGTGGTAATGACAGCTTCATGATGCCATCAGAGACCAGAGATCTGGCTTTCTCATATATTTTCATTCTCATGCTTTCAAAATGGCTGCTTCATGGCTAAGCATTGAGCTACATTCTGGGAAGGAAAAAAGGAAAAAGAGTAAGGGAGAAAGTCAACAGGCCTGGCACTGACTCTGCCACCTTTAATATGCCTCTTTAGAAGCTCCACCCAGCAAGTTCCACTTGTTTCTCATTGGATAGAGGTGGGATACAGGCCACCAATAGCTGCAAGGGAGTCTAGGGAGGTAAGTTTCCTAACGTGGGACATTGACAATCAAATTAATTGGAAGTATATTAATAAGGACGCAGAGAAGAATGGATTTTGAGCAGGCAATTAGTATCTGCCACACACGCTTTGTTTTTCTAAACACTTTTTGAAATAAGCAGGCCATTGAGATTTTAACTATGTTTTGTTTTTTATATTATTTCAATTATATCATAATGTTATTAATTACCTTTTGGATGCTTAAAGAATATTTTTGCATGTTTTAATGTGGCTTTATTGGCTTTGAAAACTGAAATATTTTTGAAAAACTGTATGTCCAATTATGTAATGGTTATCAGTGGCAAAATTAAGTGTGATATATCAAATTTTGCTTTCTATCTATAAAAATATCTATTATAAAAGAATACAGCTAGCTATTCTGAATCATATATCTTATCACTGAGTGCCATCATAAAATCAGCTACTTCTGATGCAAAATCTTCTAAATCCATGTCTAATAAAAAAATTATGGCCATAATGTGGGGTTAATATTTTTAACTGTGTCCCTGTGCAAAGATTTTTTTCCCCCTCTTTCTTTACTGCAGCAATACTGACTCATGTCTCAAGTTTTAAGACAGTCTATAGATTTGGGAGTTTCATATTTTATGGTTGAAACAAAATTTATATACCATCTAATATAATGTTAAATATATGTAGAAAAAATACATAAGATATTAATAATTATATTAAAAAGAGGAGAAGGGATAAGGACCTAAATGGAATATAAATTTAAAAAATAATTTATAATTACATCAGATACACAAAATACTTTGGGATAAATCTAATGGAGGATGTGTTAGACCTCTACACTGAAAACTACAAAGCATTACTGAGAAATGAAAGAAGACCTAGATAAATGGAAAGACAGCCATGAATTAGAAGGTGTAATATTGTTAAGATGTCAGCTCTACCCAAATTGTTCTTTAGATTCTATGCAATCCCTGTCAAAATCCCAATGGGCTTTTTGGTAGAAATTGACAGGTTGGTTCTAAAATTTATGTGAAAATGCAAAGCATTATAAGAGCCAAAGAATTTGTGAACATGGTTGGAGGACTTGCTATCAAGCTACAGCAATCAAAATAGTCTGAAATTGGTATAAGCATACAAAAATAGAACTATGAAAACGAATTGAGTCCAGAAATAGAAAGGCACATATATAGCTCATTGAATTTTACTTATTTATTTTTTTTGAGACTGGATCTTGCTCTGTCATCCAGTCTAGAGTGCAGTGGCATCATCATAGCTCACTATGACCTCATACTTCTGGGCTGAAGTGATCCTCCTGCCTCAGCCTTCCAAGTAGCTGGGACTACTGTTGTATACCACCACATCCAGCTAATTTTTCTATTTTTTGTAGAGATGGTGTCTCACTATGTTGTCCAGACTGGTCTTGAACTCCTGCCCTCAAGCAATCCTCCCACCCCAGCCTCCCAAAGCACTGGGCTTACAGGTGTGAGCCACTGCACCCAGCCCAATAAATAACAACTGGATATTCATATGGAAAAAAATGAGCCTTAGTCCCCACCACACATGATATAGAAAAAATAATTCAAGATGCATCATTATCTATTGTCTTTTGTCTTTTTAGTAATAGCCATTCTTTTTTTCCCCCCTCAGGGAAGCTTGTTTCTTACAGTAGTAGCCATTCTGACAGGGGTAAGGTGATATCTCATTGTGGTTTTAATTTGCATTTCCCTGATGATTAGTGATGGTGAGCATTTTTTCATATGCTTGCTGGCCATTCATCTATCTTCTTTTGAAAAACTCTGTTCATGTTTTTTGCCCACTTTTTGATGGGGTTGTTTTTTTCTTATTGGTTTGTTTGAGTTCTTTATGGATTCTGGATATTCGTCCTTTGTCAGAGGTATAGTTTGTGAATGTTTTCTTCTATTCTATACGTTATCTATTTACTCTGTTGATTATTATTTCCTTTTCTGTGCAGAAACTTTTTAATTTAATTAAGTCTCATTTATTTTTTGTTGTTGTTGTTGTATTTGCCTTTGGGGTCTTAGTCATAAATTCTTTCCCTAGGCTGATGCCTAGAAGAGTTTTTGCTATGTTTTCTTCCAGAATTTTTATGGTTTCATGCCTTACATTTGAGTCCTTAATCCATCTTGAATTAATTTTTGTATATGGTGAGAGATAGGGATCCTGTTTCATTATTCTGCATATGGCTCTCCAATTTTCCCAGCACCATTTAGATGCTGGTGTGGATACAGTGAAAAAGGAACACTTGTATACTATTGGTGGGACTGCAAATTAGTACAACCTCTATGGAAAACAGTATCCTCAAACAACTAAAAGTAGGCCTACCATTCAATCCAGCAATCCCATTACTGGGTATCTACCCAAAGGAAAAGAGGTCATTTTATAAAAAGACACCTGTGTTTGAATGTGTATTGCAGCAAAATTCACAATTGCAAAGATAATCAACCTAAGTGCCCATCAATTGATGAGTGGATAAAGAAAATGTGATATATATATATACCATAAAAACTTGATAAACTGAACTTAATAAAAATTAAAAATTCTGCTCATGAAAAAATAATGAACAGAGAAGTCACAGATGAGGAGAAAATATTTGCAATGCATATGTAAAGTTCTCTGGTAAATCAGTAATGGAAAGACACCAAAAAAAAAAAAAATAATAATTAGTGAAAGACCTAAATAATCCTATCACAAAAATGTATAAATGGTCAATAAACACATAAAAAGATGTTTACTATCAATTTCATCATGCAAAATGCACATTTAAATCATACTAAGACACCAATACAGATTCATTATAATGGCTAAAACTGAAAGTACTGATAACGCCAAATACTGGCAAGGATATGGAGCAATGGAAACTCTCATCCATTGCCGGTGCAAATGTAAAATGGTACAACCCATCTAGAATACTGTTCTGCAGTTTCCTATAAAGCTAGACAGACATCTGCCCTATGGACCCACAAAGTCACTTTTATGTGTTTACTCAAGAGAAATGAAATACATATGTCCACAGAAACCTACTACAAGAGTGTTCATACCTACTTTATTTATAATTGCCTAATCTGGAAACAATCCAAACATCCATCAACAGGGGAATGGATAAACAAACTGTGGTATATCCATACCATGGCATGCTGGTCAACAATAAAAAGCTACTGACACACAACAACATGAGCAAATATCAAAGAACGTGATGATGAGTGAAAAAGCCAGACAAGAAAATAATATATATTCAAGATTTCATTTATACAAAGTTCTACAACAGGCAAACTTAATTTACGGTGACAGAAATCAGAGCACTTGTTGCCTGGGGTGGGGCCGAGATTGATTAGGAGGGGGCAATTTCCTGGAGTGATAGAAATGTTCTGCATTTGATAGGGCGTGGGTAACTCAGATGACATGGCTTCGTGAAATCTCCTCCAATTTATACTGAGGTACAGTGCATTTCAATGAATGTAAGTCATACCTAAAAAATATCCTACACTCTGATAATTCTGCCTTTAAAACAGAAAAATATATTAATGGCCTAATGATTCTCTGATCTTTCTGTCAACTGATGTGTGTTACAGAAGTTAATGAGTCAGTGTGGCCATTGACAGAGAGAAGCTTGCAGCCATTCTAAACATTAGACAGGAATGGTTAAAAATGGTTAGAGAGGCAGATTTTCCATCAAATGAATCTTGTGGGAAGCATGTTGTCTGCAACTGTGGAAGGCTATATCATGAAGCTAATATCTTAGGTAAAAGACGTCTTGTGAGATTTGGTGAAAAATTATGAGTCACAGAGTTAAAAGATAATGATTGATAGGACTTTCTTTAGTGAGTCTTCATTTCTCCACTCAGGCTCCTGGCATATGATTTCAAAGGGTAATGATTTCAAATGTTGTTCCAATTAATAAAGGACTACTTCAGACTCTGGCAGAATATGGTTCATCAAGTACAATTTAAACACTAAGACAATAATATTTATTGTGTATGCTTTCTGAGAAAACACCTTGTCTCTTTATTCTTGTTCATCAGTATCTTAATTACAAATTATATTCAAACCTTTGTACTGAAGGTTACTCAGGGGAAGGGAGCAATGTTATAAACAGAAACAATAAATTATTTATTCAAAGCTATTCAGAAAATACTAGTCAAAACTGGAACTAGACTTCCAAACACCCGGTCAGTATTTAAATATGTCAAGGTCAAAGTCAGATTAAGCAACTGGTCTTAGATATTTTTAGCAGTAGCTACAATTAAGATTTAACAACCCCGCTCAGATCTGGAAAAATGTCATAATGTCATACACTGATTATTATCTTGAGATTCATTAAGAAGTCCATAATCATAAGGGTTTTTCGAGAGGCTATGGAAAGAACATTTTGTTGGGTCCCTTCCATGAGCCTGGCGCTCTATAGCTCTTTACGTAAATGGTCTCACTTAATTCTCACAGCCTTGTGATGTGGATTTTTTTATCCCCATTTTATGGACAGAGGACACAGGGAAAATAAAGTTTTTTCCAGATTATATAGCTAATAAGTAGAAGAGCTGCAAAATTTTAAATTCATAAAATAAAAATGCAGAGAATTGCAAAAGAAAGCCAGTTATATTGAATGATAGTAAAACATTGTATTAGTATGTAAATAAGTAGTACCTATCTAAGCCTTTTCCTGCTTATTGATGAAGGTTAATATTTTAACTACCTGGTGAATACCATCACTTGTAATTGCAAGCCCCGATCTATTCACTTTAGTGATTATTCTTAAAGCTAACATGACTTCTTCTTCCCCCTTTTCATCTTTCCAAAAGTATTTTCATATTTGGGGACCTACTATTTTGATTATGCAAAAAAGATACAGAGAGAACTACTGACCTTGATCCTGAGTCTGAAGTCAGTAAATATTTACTGAGAACCTACTTTGGTGCCAGGCACTGGGCTATGTACTGGGCATGCAATAGGGTATTGGACAGATAAGGTTTCTGCTGTCAGGAGTGATACATTCTAGTAGGATGAATCTCTCAAATAGCAAGTTATCAAATAATTGCACAATGTAGCTTCACACCGTAATAAGTACAATGGAGGAAATAAGACAAGGATGAAGTGACAAAGAGGATGATTGCCTGCGGGCGGAGACTACTTCAAATTGAGTGTTTAGAAAAAGTGTCTCTCAGGAGGTGACATCTGTGCTGAATTTGAATGATAAAAAGGAGCCAGTGATGTAAAGATCTGGAGACAAGGATAACCCAGATAGAGGGAACAATTCATGCTCCATCCTGGTGCAGCAACGTGTCTGGCACGTCATCAAAAGAGAGAGTGGCAGGCCGGGCGCGGTGGCTCACGCCTGTAATCCTAGCACTCTGGGAGGCCGAGGCGGGTGGATCGCTCAAGGTCAGCCTGAGCAAGAGCGAGACCCCGTCTCTACTATAAATAGAAAGAAATTAATTGGCCAACTAAAAATATATGTAAAAAATTAGCCGGGCATGGTGGCGCATGCCTGTGGTCCCAGCTACTTGGGAGGCTGAGGCAGAAGGATCGCTTGAGCCCAGGAGTTTGAGGTTGCTGTGAGCCAGGCTGACGCCATGGCACTCTAGCCCGGGCAACAGAGTGAGACTCTGTCTCAAGAAAAAAAAAAAAAGAGAGAGTGGCAGGGGTTGGGGCCAGGTGGAGAAGTAAGCAGGGGCCAGATCATACAACAGACTTAGACCAGTATAAGGAGTCTGTGTTTTATTTTAAGGGAAGCATTGGGAATTTGAAAGCACAGGAATAGCATGCTCATGTTTATAAACTTTTATAATATCTTACATCACAGGTCTTCAGAACTTGAAGGGACTTTAGAGATTACCTGGTAAAATTTTACTTAAATATGAAGGAAAACTAAATTTCACAGAAACTCAATGATGTGTCCAAAGACATACACATAGTTCAGGCAGAGCTAAGACTTGTCCCAATTCTGGCTCCAGAACCAGCATTTTTTCTATTCTAGTACTTGACCTTGCCATCTTAAACTGGTACGTTTGAGGAAGAATTTGAGGGCTTCTTTAGAGTTTCTTTGAAAAACTGTTCCTAAGCCACAGATGATCTATTAACATGAATGTTCTAATCATCAAGCTTTAAAAGCAATTAGCACAAAGTCCTTGCTAATACCCTGGGAAAAGTCAATACTAAGGTACGGTGTCAATTACACCAGTGTCCCATGAACCCAATTACTTCTCAGTAAGCTCAGACACGTCCTACGCCAAATGCCTAACATATAACCCTGGAATCAAAATTTTATAATGAAAGGAACCCATCTAATGTTTTTAACAATAAGGAAATTGATTTACATGTGTTCCTCTCCAAGGATTCTCACAGTGGTTTTTCTTCCTATTAAAATACCATCTACTTAGTCACATAGTATTTACATTGCAAATCTGAGTTTGGGATGCACCAAGTATGTGTTGTTGATGAAAGGACTATTTTAACTGTTACATTAAACCTGAGCTGATTTACTCATTAGGAAAGTATTTAATGAGCATGTAGTATGTGCCTACTGTCTAAACATAGGGGATACAGTAGTGCTGCATGGTGCTTTTTTTCCATTAAACTTACCCATAAAAGAAAATTGTAAAATAAAGAGTATGTAAGTGTCAGAAGTTTTTGTCACGGTTCTGTTCACGGCTGAACTCTGAAGTGTTGTAAAGACTGCTTGACAGTCAGTGAGATGCAGAAAGAAGACTTTTCAGAGCTTCTCTTATCTCACTAAAAGTAGAAACTTCTGGGAATTAGGCTGCAATAGAAGCCATCTCCAGAGGAGTTTATGATCATGAAAAAAAAAAAAACCTAAAATAAGACCTCTCACACATGCATAAACAAACATCATCACAAATTTTATCTCTCATTTGTTTCCCTAGAAACTTATGTATAGAAGTCTCTTCTTCCCTCCTCCTCCTATTAAGTTAGATATATAAACTCCCATCTTCAGCTGTTTGGAGAGCTACTTCTTTTGTGTTTCCATATGTATATGAATAAACTTTGTTTTTTTCCCCTATTAATCTGTCATTTTTCAGTTTAATTTGCAGTACTCCAAACACTGAATGTAAGAGGGTTGAGGAAAAGTTTTTCCTCCCTAACTAACCTGTATGGTAGCTATTACTGTGAAAGTTTTATAGGGGAAGGAAGTAAGGCACGGAAGCATTTAGCAATTTGCTCAGGGTTACACAAAGTCTATGTGATGAGTCAGGCATTTGAACTTTTTCTTTTTGGATACCAAGTCTCATGCTTTTTTCTATTATACCATATCTTGGTTAATCTTGATGTCCATTATCTGAAGTCCTCTGCAGTGGAGAGTGGAGATTTCAGGGAAAAAGGTCTGTGTGTGTGGATGGGTGGTGTGTGGGAGGTCAGAGCTGGGGGTGGGAATTTCTTACTCCAGGATTCAGAGGAGAGGACAGTCAGGGTTGTGCAGAAGACTGGGCCAAGCAGAAGGGACATCTCAACATGCCATGGAGGCCAGGACTATTGGGTCAAAGGCATGCACTATACTTGCAGAACAGGGATTTGAATCTGAAAGAAGGACAAAAATGAAGAACATTGGTTATGAAGAAATGGAAATTGGTCTGGGGATACTGCCCAGAGAAGTCACAGCTCTCTGAATTTGCTTTTGCATCCCAGCAGAGGTCATCCAAGGTCGTGAGCACCTCTACATCACCCCAGATGACAACCCAGTGTAGGCTTGCTAGAAAATATATCATTCTGCAAGAGCTTCTCACTGTGGGATGGCCATTAGATTTGTTCTGAGTGAAGACTGTTCTATTTGCACATTGGCAGTTTTTATTCTGTCTCACATCATTGTTTGATCTTTTATGAGAGAACAAGCATGTCTTGTACTTCCAATAGACTATAAGCTTATTAAGGTCAAGAAGACTGTGCTTTAGGACTAGTATCCTTCATTTATTTCTGTATGCAGTATTTGTTGCGCATCTCTTTTGTCAGGCACTATTGTAGAAGTGGGGAGTTAGCAGTGAGCAAGACAGACAAGATTTGTACTTTCATAGAGCTTACATCTTATCTATTTGTATAAAAGATACAAATAAGATAATTTCAGATAATGAACATTGCTGTTAAACAATAAAGCAAAATGACATTATTGAGACCAGTTGTGGGAGAAGCAACTCTATGTAGACTGATCAGAAAAGTTTTCGACAAGAGGACAATCTTGGGCAGTTTTAGAAATAGAGTGCTGCATGCAGAAGGAAGAGTGGGGCAAAAGACCTGAGGGAGGAACAAGTTTGGTCTGTCCCAGGAACATAACGAAGGTGTGCGTGGCTGAAGTGAAGAGCAAAAGGGAGCATGCAAGGAGATGAGATCTCAGATATGGTTGGGGCCAGGTAGGTTATGTAAGGCCCAGCAAAGCTTCATGAGGAGTTCTGATTTTATTCTAAGTGCAAAGGAAAACCATTAGGTGGAGGGTGTGGGGGAGAGTTAACAAAAGAGTGACATGATCTGACTTATGTTTTAAGATAATCATTTTATCTTTTTTAAAGAGTATGGATTTGAACGAGGCTCAAGTGGAAGCAAGAAGACCAGATAGGCTATTGTGGTTGGGTAGATAAGAGAAGATGGGCCTGGATCTTAGGACGATAGCAGTGGAGATGAAGAGAAGAGATAGCAGTCAGAGTTGAGACATATTTTGGAGGAGGGCCCAAAAGACTTACTTCTGGATTTAGAAGCCAGAATGAAGAAAAGAGAGGTTAAAAGGTAACTCCTAGGGGTTTCATTTTTAAATTTTATTGACACATAATAATTTATATACCCATCCAAATTGGAAAAGAGGAAGTCAAATTATCTCTATCTGTTGATGATATAATCTTATACCTAGAAAACCCTAAAGACATCTCCATAAAACCCCTAGATTTGATAAATGAATTCAGTAAAGTCTCAGGATACAAAATCAACATACAAAAATCAGTAGCATTTCTATACACCAATAACAATCAAGCTAAGAAACAAATCAATAACTTAATAGCATTTACAATAGCTACAAAAACCAGTAAAATACTTAGGAATATATTTTACCAAGGAAGTCAAAGATCTCTACAGGAAAAGCTACAAAATGCTGATGAAAGAAATCATAGATGACACAAACAAATGGGAAAACAGCCCATGCTCATGGATCAGAAGAATCAATATTGTTAAAATAACCATACTGCCCAAAGTGATCAACAGATTCAATGCAATTCCTATCAAAATACTAATGTCATTTTTCACAGAATTAGAAAAAACAATGCTAAAATTCATATGGAATCAAAAAAGATCCCAAATAGCCAGAGGAATCCTTAGCAAAAAGAACAAATCTGGAGGCATTCCCTGGCGCAAATTATACTACAAGGCTACAGTAACCAAAACAGCATGTTACTGGTATAAAAATAGGCACATAGATCAATGGAACAGGATAAAGAACCCAGAAATAAAACCGTATACCTACAATCAGTTGATCTTCAACAAAGCAGACAAAAACATATACTGGGGAAACGAGACCCTTTTCAATAAATGGTGCTGGGAAAATTAGGTAGTCATATGCAGAAGAATGAAACTGGACCCATGTCTTTCACCATATAACGATTAACTCAAGATGGATTAAAGACTTAAATGTAAGACCTGAAACTATAAAAATTCTAGAAGAAAACCTAGGGAAACCTCCTCTGAACATTGGCCTACACAAAGAATTTATGACTAAGACCTCAAAAGCAAATGCAACAAAAATAAAAATAAACATATGGGATGTAATTAAACTACAAAGCTTCTGCACAGCAAAAGAAATAATTGAAAGATTAAATAGACAACCTGCAGAATGGTAGAAAATATTCTCAAACTATGCATCCATAAAAATGACTAATATCCGGAATCTACAAGGAACTCAAACAATTCAACAAGAAAAAAACAACCTCATAAAAAGTAGGTAAAGAACATGAATATTTTTCAGAAGAAAACATCCAAGTGACCAAAAAACATAGAAAAACATGCTTAACATCACTAATCATCAAAGAAATGCAAATTAAAACCATAGTGAGATATCATTTATACCCATCAGAATTGCCATTATTAAAAAGTCAAAAAACAACAGATGTTGATGAGGATATGAAGAAAAGGGAACACTTACACACTGTTTGTCGGCATGTCAATTAGTACAACCTCTATGGAAAACAGTATGGAGATTTCTTAAAGGGCTAAAAATAGAACTACCAGCAATCCTTCTGATGGCTATCTACTCCAAGGAAAAGAAAGTGATATCATTATATCAAAAATATTATTGCACTTGTATGGTTGTTGCAGCACTATTCACAGTAGCACAGATATGGAATCAACCTAAGTGTCCGTCAACAGATGATTGGATAAAGGAAATTGTGGTGTATATATAATACCTAATATGGACTACTACTATTCCATAGAATAGTGCATGTAATAACATGGAATACAGAAAAAGAATGAAATAATGTCTTTAGCAGCAACATGGATGCAACTGGAGGCCTTTATCTTAAGTGAAATAACTTAGAAACAAAAAGTCAAATATAGCATATTCTCACTTATAAGTGGGAGCTAAATGATGAGTACACATGGACACAGAGAGTAGAACAACAGATGTCGCAGACCTGGAAGGGTGGGAGAGTAGGAGGGCGGTGTGGGATGAGAAATTACCTAATGAGTACTATGTACACTAATCTGGTGAGGGTTACATAGAAAGCCCAGACTTCATCCTACACAATATATCCATGTAACAAATCTGTATGTATCCCCCCCTAAATCTATAAAATTAAAGAAAAACGTATATACCTTAAAATTCACCCATTTAGTGTTCAATTTAATGGTTTTTGGTATATTTAAGAGTGAAACTATCACCATAAACTAATTTTAAAACATGCTATCACTTCAAGTGATAAATTGAAGAGAAACTTCATAGCTATTAACAGCCATTCCCCATTTCACCCCCCTACCCCCAGCCTTAGTGTATTACTGATACTTTCCTAGGGCTGCCATACAAATTACCGTAAATTTGGTGGCTTAAAACAGAAATTTATTCTCTCTCAGTTTTGGAGGCCAGAGTCCAAAATCAAGGTGTCAGCAGGGACTTACTGTCTCAGAAGGCTCTAGGGGAGATACCTTCTGTGATTCTCCCAGCTTCTGGTGGCTTCAGGCATTTCTTGGCTTGTGGTTGCGTAATTCCAGTCTCTGCCTCCATCTTCTCCCTGTGTCTTTCCTCTGGGTGTCTCTTATAAGGACAGTTGTCACTAGATTTAGCACCTCTGATAAGAACAGGAGCCCTTTATCCATTATAAAGGGAGAGAAGACTCACGGGGGGACAGAAAGTTGTGATAAAGAAGATTAAAAAGGATTGTGATGCTCTCTAGTCACATTCTACTGCTCAGGAACAGGTGCGGATGTTTGGCCAGTACTTCAGTTTAGACAGAGTTAACGTTTTTCCAAACAACCAAGGTGGAGAGAGGAAGGCAAGGAAGTTAATAGTGTTTCAAAGGTAGTAATCACGAGGCCACGGAATTTAGGTTGGATTCAAAGGGAGGGGAGGGCATAAGAGGATTTGGATTGTGAAAAAGTGGTAGAGTCAACGGATTAAAGGTCCTGACAGGGTCAAACATACAGGGGTTGAAGAGTAAGAATAAGTGATCTAGAAGGATAGGAAGTGGTGTTCAGAGTACAGTGCTGTAACTGAATGTGGAGGTGTGAGATTATTTATGACGACTACAGGGATAAGTGGCTGAACTGAGGGAGAGTAAAGGATCATTGTGGGGAGAGGAAGTCATGGGACTGGGAGATCAGGGTGCTTAGCACAGTCCTAGGCAGAGAGAAGTTTGCCAATAAATGGTCACATGTGAAAAAAGATTGAAATACATCAATCCTTCCTAGCATTTACTGTGTTTTGGTTGGTCTTAATGGACCTTGTATTTAGCATCTTATATAACTTTTCCTCAAATGATACATTTTCCGATGCTTCAGGGAAACAGTACATGAACAAATCATTTGGGGTAGTTAAAAAGGGTAATGATAAGAGGAATTTCAAACTGGAGATTAATAAAGTCATTAAATATGGACCTAGTCAGGCAATGGATAATTTATTGAGGAAAGTTGCCACTGGGGCTGTCAAGAGGAAAAAAAGACTTTTGATTTTGAGAAATCTTGAAACTCATGCAAAGACAAAGTTGGAGTGACTCAGTGTCTCTCAGCTGTAAAAGCATGTCTGTGTTTGAACTTGGCTGGGACTTTGAATGGAAAAAGCTTGAACTCTGGAGCCAGACGCCAGAGGTTTGAATCCTGTCCGTCATTTATCAGCTGTGTGACCTTGGGCAAGTTACTTAACCTGTCTGCATCTCTACTTTCTCATCTAAAACTAGGTATTAAAAAACAGTTTCTACCTGATAGGGTTATTAATGAAGATAAAGAGAGGTTATCTACATTGAGGGTTTAGCACAGTAATTGAATCACTCAACAATGATGAGCTATGATCATCATTGCTATTATGATTATCTATAAACCAGAGATAACAACAGCCACTTTTCAAGACTAAGAGGATTAAATGACAGCAAGTATGCAAAGTACTTAGCACAGTATCTGCCATGCATTGAATACTAAACAATGGTTGGCTATTACTATGAAATTGATTAGCAGATCCAACCATTTAATCATTTAACTCTTTATAGCAACTGAGAAGTGATAGAGGGAGAAAGTAGAGCTCTCCTCTTAAACCCCATACCGGGTAATGTTAGCCTTTGAACGTCTTTGCAAATGGTAGAGCAGAAACTCTCATGGAAATAGCTTCAGGATACAGGAGTCCTGATTTGGTCTGAAGAGACAGTGAAGACTGAAGCAAGCATAATTTCATTTAACCAATTTCTTTCTGAGAGCCCATAACTTCTCTCTGTCTTCAGATCAAAGAGTCATGAGCCTTTCAACAAATAACCCTCATTCGTTCATATTAAGAACTTCCCAGTTCGGTCTCATTCCAAAGCTAGTGCACTTGAAAACTGCCTAATGCAGCTCTAACCATTGAAAATAAAAAAGAAGCTATCATTTATTGAGTTTCTGTGAGGTACTCCAGGCATTACAAATAAACTCTTCATGTATACTATCTCATTTAAGTATAGTCATGTGCCACATAGGACATTTTGGTCAATGACAGACCACATATATGACTGTGGTCCTATAAGATTATAACGGAGTTGAGAAATTCTTATCACTTAGTGATGTCACAGCCGTCATAATATCATTGCACGATGCATTACTTCAGGTGTTTGCAGTGATGCTGGTATAAACAAACCTACTGTGCTGCCAGTAGTATAAAAGTATAGCAATACAATTATACAGTTCAAAATACTTAATAATGATTATAAATGACTGTTACTGGCTTATGTGTTTACTATGCTATTTTATTTTATTTTAGAGTGTACTCCTATTTATAAGAAAAAAAAAGTTAGCTGTTAAACAGCCTCAGGCAAGTCCTCAGAGGGTGTTCCAGAAGAAGGCATTGTTATTACAGGAGATGACAGCTACATGCATGTTATTGGCCCTGAAGACCTTCCAGTGAGACAGGATGAAGAGGTGGAAGACAGTGAGATTGATGAGTCTGACTCTGTGTAGGCCTAGGCTAATGTGTATGTTTGTGTCTTAGTTTTTAACAAAAAGTTTAAAAAGCAAAAAAGAAATTAAAAATTTTAAAAACAGAAAAAGCTTCTAAAATGATAATATAAAGAAAATATTTTTATATAGCTGTACAATGTATTTTTGTGTTAAGCTAAGTTTTATTACAAAAGAGTCAAAAAGTTCAAAAAATGGAAAGGTTTATAAATTTAAAAAGTTACAGTAAGCTAAGGTTAATTTGTTATGGAAGAATTGTTTTTTATATTTAGTGTAGTTGAAGTGTACAGTGTTTATAAAGTCTGCAGTGGCATACAGTAATGTCCTAGGCCTTCAGATTCACTCACAACTCACCTACTAACTCACCCAGAGCAACTTCCAGTCCTGCAAGCTCCATTCATGGTAAGTGCCCTATACAGGTGCACCATTTTTTATCTTTTATGCTGTATTTATACTGTACCTTTTCTTTGTTTAGATATGTTTAGATACACAGATCCTTACCATTGTGTTACAATTGCCTGCAGTATTCAATACTGTAACACGCTGTACAGGTTTGTAGCCTAGGAGTAATAGGCTTTAATATACAGCCTAGGTGTGTGGTAGGCTGGACCATCTAGGTTTTGGGTAAATACTCTCTACAATGTTTGCACAATGACAAAATCGTCCAAGGATGCATTTCTCGGAACATATCCCCATCATTAAGCGATGCATGACTGTATATAAACAGCTTTGGGAGGTAGGTGTCATTATTGTCTAAATTTTTCCGAGAAAGAAAATGAGTCTCCAAGAGGTTAATTGGGCCAAGGATATGCACCTCGTAAGGGGTAGAGGCAAGATTTTAGTTCAAGTTAGTCTGACTGTGATGCTTCTGCTCTTAACCTTTATTTACACTGTAGATACAATATTGCGTTATAGTTCTCAATTTTAATAGGACTTTTCAGCGTCCCCTACCTGTTATCTTTTCCTTAAAAATCACAGAGTATTTTCTTATCTTGCTGGGATCTGGGGCAAAGTTAGATGGTCTTATTATGATGACAGTTCCCTAAGATTACTGCTCTTTTTTGCCTTTCAAATGGTACTATGTCATAAAATAAAATATTGATTGGTTACATAATTTAAAAACTCGACAAATATATTGAGTGTATATGTGTACAGGATATGATGCCAGCTGCTAAGGAAAAACAAAGATGAGTTAGACGGGGAAGCTTTCTCCAGATTGCTTCTAAGTGAGGCACTTTGTGTACTATAATGACTGGACCACATCAATGGGTTTATGAATGGAGCCCTTCTGGAGAGGAGACTAGGGGTGGGGCAGGGGAGAGAAAGAGAGAGAGAGAGAGAGAGAGATATTAGGGTATTTATTACTCTAGCTCGCTGCTTGATGGTCTACTCTAGCTGGCTGTGTGTTCAGCTGAAGGCCACTGCTTCTGTCAAGGAGCCATAGTCTACTTGACTCTTATTCTAATAGACTATGGTCACCATGCACTCTACTTACCCCTTTGAGCCTAGGGTTGGTAGCAGCACAATACTAAGCTTTGGGTTACTACACTATCTCCTGTGGCTCCCCATATACCCACACCTTTGTCATTTGGTCCTTCTGGAAATAAACCCTCTTCAAATTATCCTATTCAGAGTGTACCACCATCTATGTCCTGTTGTGACCCTGACTGCTCCACTTCCTATGGAAGATAAGGACTTAGTTTTCTTACTCTCACTTCCTTGCCCTACAACACACACACACACACACACACACACACTCTCTCTCTCTCTCTCTCTTCTTGTTATGGACTGAATGTGCACCTGCCAAATTCATATGTTAATGCCCTAACTCCCAATGTGATGGTATTTGGAGATGGGGCTCTGGGGAGGTAATTAGGGTTAAATGAGGTCATGAAGGTGGGGCTCTGGTCCTATGACATTAAGGCCCTTATAAGAAGAGATAACAGAGAGCTTGCTCCTCCCAACCCCCATGCACACACATAAAAATGAGTTCATGTGAGTGCACAGAGAGATGGAGCCCACCTATAAGCTGGGAGAAGAGGCTTCAGAGTGAAACCTATCTTGACAAGCACCTGGACCTTGGGCATCTCAGCCTCCAGCACTCTGAGAAATAAATTTCAGTTGCTTAAACCACCAAGTCTAGGTATTTTATTACAGAAACCTGAGAAGACAAAGACACTTTCCTTTCCCTATCTGGCTAGTTTAGATATATCATCATTTTTGGTTAAATCAATATTCTGTGATATTGTGGTCCTGTAAATGCTACTTACCTGTGACATTTTAATGTGCTCTGTTTCCTCTCTAATGGAATTTTTATTTACTGGAGTTCAAAATTGCCTCAGTTTTTGTTTGCTTAGTTTTCTAAGTACCTATTGCTAATCCATCCCCAGATTTTCCCCCAGAATGTAACTTTCCATTCTATATTTTCAAACACATCAGATGAATCTATTACGTACATCTCTTTGTTAGAAGTACATCTCCCCAAACGTTTAATTGCCTTGCTCCCAGGTAGACTGGTTGCACTGTTTACACCTGTTGCCCCATAATTTTCCTTTGCCATCCATTTTTCTTGCCTCACTCCTGTGTTGGATCCCATTTCTTGGATTTCTTGGTTTATTCCTCCAATTTGATGGAGCACATCTTCCAGTTTCATCCTGAAATGAAGCATAGGACATAAACATTTTGAGACTTTGACATCTGAAAACATTGTAATCTGCCCTCACACTAGAATGCTGGAGTTAGAATTTTAGATCAGAAGTAATTTTCCTCAGAATTTTGAAGTTTTGCTCCATTGTCTTCTGGCTTCCAGCATTGCTGTTGAGATGTATAAACCATTCTGAAAGGAGATCCTTTTTACTTGAACTTCCCTTGACACTCATTTGCCCCCCACCATGGACTTTGTTTCTGGCAACAGAATTTTTTTCTTTGTCCCTAGTGATCTGAAATGTCATCGTGACATGCTTTAGAGTGAGTCCTTTTTTCATCCAGTTTTCTGAGCTCTCAACAGACCTTTACAATCCAGGAACAAATGACCTCCACTTCTGGAAACTTTCCTTCAAACATTTCTTTGACAATTTTCTCCCTCACATTTTCAAAACTGTTTTATCTTCTTCAACTATCTTGTATTTCCTGACCTGATTCTCTGATTTTGTCACTTATTTTCTATTTCTTATATTATCTAACATCTACTTGTAAAGGAAATTTCCTCAATTTTATCTTTTAATCCTTGTGCTACAGTTTTCATTTTGACTGTCATATTTGTAATTTTCAAGAAATCTTTTTTGTTTTCTGGATGTTCCTACTTTTACAGACACCTGCTTTTTCACTGATTCAATTTTTTTATTTTGCAAAGATGTTCATGTTACATACTTCATTATTTTACTTCTAAGATTCTTCTAAAATCCTGTTTAGTGTATCCTTTTACATACACTAAACTGTTATGTATTTTCAAAAGTTTTATTTTGCTGCCTGTGTCTTCAGGGTTTCTTTTTTTTTTTTTTCCCCGAACTCCTGACCTTGAGTGGTCCGCCCGCCTCAGCCTCCCAGAGTGCTAGGATTACAAAGCTAATTTCTTTCTATTTTTAGTAGAGACGGGCGTCTTGCTCTTGCTCAGGCTGGTCTTGAACTCCTGAGCTCAAATGATCTACCCGCCTTGGCCTCCCAGAGTGTTAGGATTACGGGTGTGAGCCACCGCACCCGGCCAACTGCTTATGTTTTCTTCTAAGAGTTTTACAGTTTTAGCTATTATATTTAAATCTTTCATCCACTTTGCTTTTTCAAAACAATACTGGCTATTTGGGTTCTGTCTTTCTATCTTGGAGGCTTTCTTCAATTGTCTAGTAATTTTAGGCTCTAGGCTCATATTTTGTATTCAAGAGTAAGACACAGAAAGCTGTTTGGAAACTCTGGTTGGCAGGGCTGGTTAATTGGCTGGCTCCATGGTAGGGTGGTCTGGCTGAACTCTTTTATTGTATGCTCAGAAAGGAATCCTTTAATGGCATGGCTACCAGTGTCCTTCAGGCAGAGCATAAGAGTGACAAGGGGGTCCGTGAGTCAGTATGTGGCCTTCACTCATTTCCTTTTTTTGATGTACCTCCTTTTGCCCTCAGATGCTCCTGGTGCCCCAAGCCCAGTGTCTGTCTACTAGTAAACTTCTAGATTTCCGCCAGGGTGAGGAAAGGGCAATCTCCCAACTGCATGGGTAAAGGAGGGGATCTGGGTTTATAATAACTATTTAAGTATTTTTAACTAGTTCTTCTGTTGTTAGTTCAATTATATCTCCACCTTCAGAGGTACCTAGTGCATCCAATTCCTGCACTCTTTTGAGGCTTTGCTGGAATTAATTTCCTTCTATTAAAAAGTCGTCCCATTCCAGCTTAGTTTTTACCATTCTCTGGTCCACCAAGTTAATTACCACTCCTACATCTGCTTTCCATTTTACACTAATGTGTTTCTGTCATCCATTCTCACATTAACTCTGTGATTCAGAAGCTATGTCTTTTTAAAACTCATTTATATCCCTTTTAGTGTGATTTTATTACAATGTGGCAATAATTATATGTGTTCAACCCATTTCTAATGGACATTTCCTACCTTAATTTACTTGATTTTGCTGCTGCTTTTGAAATTGTAGACCACTCATTCTAGAAACCTTAATATCCTTTGGCTTCTGTGGCTACAGTATTTTTTTTCTCTTGACATATCCTCTCACCTTCTTTCCTTAGTTTTTTCTTCTTCCATTGCTTATCTCTTAAATGTTGTTGTTTCCTAGGTCTCTGCTGTAAGTCCTCTTATGCTTTCATTAACACACTTTCCATAGACAATGTCATCCACTGGCTTGGTTTTAACCACTTCCTTAATGGTGTTGACTCCCAAATTTATGTCTGTGGTTCTAGACTCACATAAAACCAGACAGAGGAAAAGAGGACTCTGTCTCCTTGTACCCTAATCAAGCCAAACAAACATCCTAGAGCCAAAATGGGTCCTCCTTTTAGATAAAGGAAATAGCAGGAGTGAAAGAAAGCATTCAGTTTTATAATAGCAACAAACAGAGCCATGGAAGAGCGATATCAGTCATGATATGTGAGGTTTTGCTGCAGTAACAGGAAATCCCCAAATCACACTGATGACACAAAAAAGTTTATTTCTCTGTCATGAAAAGTTTACCAGTGGTTAGGGCAACCCTCCAGGGCATTTGTTCTTTATTGGCTGGCTATTCCAAGTCTCTGCAATTTCATGGAACTTCCATTTCAACACATATTGTGAATCTCAGCATGGTAGGAGATGAGAGAGCTGTATGCAGCTCACCTATGGTTGAGCACAGACATCCAGAAGTATTTAATAAAATATGTCAGGTCTCTATCTGTTGCTGAAAGCCACCTCTAACTTTAAGGGAATAGGGAAGAGCAATCCTCCTGAACCCTCAGGATTGTATACTGTTGAACAACAGTAATTCATGTACTGAAAAATATTAGGCCTTATATAGAAAATTTGGCCTTAAACAAAGCATCTTTTTATCTTTATGTTCCCAGTACCTAGCTTGATGGTTGGTACAGACTGGATGTCAATATGTTGAATTCAGATATGTTTTAGGAGATAATTTGATAAGTTTCTTTCAAAAGGCATTTAGAAAAATCTGAATCAACATCTTACTTTCCTTCCAGCACAAACAGGAACATTCAACAACCTTCCAACATCAACACCATTCCCTGGTTTTTCTCCTATCTTGCTGCCTCTTACAACCTCTCACCATCTCTGTCCTTATTCCAATGGGAACTTGACCAGTTTATTGTTTTAAATGATACCTGGATGCTGATGTCTCCCATATTTAAATATCCAGACTTTTTCCTTTGGAAATACGGATGGCTAGACTGCAAGGTGTTGGAGAGTGAAGGAAAGTTGAGAAAAGAGAGACCCAAGTTGGATTCTCTCTCTTTTAGTTTTAAAGTTACATAAGTCTCTGATACTTCTAGGTATACTGTTTAGTACCAATACTAATTTTGCTGACACTAATTTTTAAATCTTTATGCCTATTACAACTACCTATCATCTGTTGAGCACCTACTTCATGTTAGGTATTGTGTCATGTTTTTACATACGTTGTCTCATTTTACTTCATGATTCTGTGGTGTAGATTTTAAGAAAAATCAATCAAAACAAAACCCAAAAACCCCAAGGCTTAGCATGATGAACAACATGTCCAAATTGACATAGTTAATAGGTATTGGAGTTAGGATTTGAGCTCAAGAGACCCATGCTCCTTCTGGTATGCTGTAACGATTTGCATTTCAATATGCATTTTAGTATCTCTGAACATACACATATAGACACACAAACCCAGCTTGGATTTTGACTGGGATTGTACTGAATTTATAGATTAGTTTGCTGTAATGGTTAATTTTATGTGTCAACTTGTCTGGGCTAAGTTATCCCCAGATAGCTGGTAACACATTATTTCTAGGAGTGTCTGTGAGGGTATTTCTGGAAGTGATTATCATTTGAATTGGCAGACTGAGTAAAAAGGATCACCCTCACCAATGCAGGTGGGCATCATCTAATCTGTGGAAGGCCAGACTAGAACAAAAAGGAAAGGAACGATGAATTTGCTCTCTGCTTCAGCTAGGACTTCTTGCATCTTCTGCTCTTGGACATTGTGCTCCTGGTTTTCAGGCCTTTAGACTTCAACTGGGAGATTACCCTTTTAGTCCCCTGGTTCTCAGGCCTTCAGGCTTGGACTGAATTATACCACACACCATCAGCTTTCCTGGGCCTTCAGCCTGCAGATAGCAGATTGTGGTGTTACTAGTTGTTGAACTCCTTGGTTTTCGTCTTTTCTCAATCAAAGAATGAAAGCAAGAGACCATTTTGAAGCAGTAAGCAGCAAAGTTTATTAAGCAAGTATACCTCCAGACATGGAGGCAGACTGCCAAGAAACATTAGCAAGTGAAGGTACACTCCGGAAGGGGGAAGGATAGGAGTGGGCACAAGTCCCAGTAGACAGTGGCACTGCGTTCTCTGTGCCACTTTTTTTTCTTGTTTGGCTTCTCCTCCTTCATGATGTTCTCTCTTCCTGTTTTTTTTTTCTTGACCAATGGGAGATGTTGTCTCCTTCCTGCTGTCAGGCCAGGGAGTTTTCCACCTTATATAGTTAGGCCCGTATGTGTTGTGCCCAAAGCTCACTGAGGAAGGGGAAACTGCATGTATAATGTGTCCTGTGTTGTTTCTGTTATGTTTCTTGTGATAGTTGTGGTTACCCTTATCTTGTTATTGTTACAGTATATTTTCTTACTCAGTAGACCATTTGTTTACATTGTTTGCTTTTATAAATTTTTTGCTCATGTCTCACTTTTCTTATGCTAACACTTTGTGACACAGCTACCCTTATCTTGCAGTGTGTTTTCATAGTCAGTATCCCATTTGTTTACACATCCTGTCCTGTACCTTCTCTGTTTATGTCTCACTTTCCTACCTACACTAACAACGGGACTTCTCAGTGTCCATAATCATGTAAGCCAATTACACATAATACATCTCCTTCTGTATCTCTCTATATATCTTATTGGTTGTGTTTCCCTGGAGAACCCTGATTAATGTCTTTGGGGAGAACTGACATCTTTTTATTTATTTATTTTAAGATACATGGTCTTGCTGTCTGGAGTGCAGTGGTGTGATCATAGCTCACTGTAGCCTTGAACTACTGGGCGATCCTCCTGCCTCAGCCTCCCAAGTAGCTGGGACTACAGGTGTGCATCACCATACCTGGCTAATTTTTAAAATTTTGTAGAGGCAGGGGTCTCACTATGTCGCCCAGGCTGGTTTCAAACTCCTGGTCTCAAACGATCCTCCCACCTCCCAGAGTGTTGGTATTACAGGTGTGAGCCACCATGCCTGGCTAAAGTGACATCTTATGCTATTGAGTTTTCCAAACTTGAATTGGTATTTCCCTACATTTATTTAAGTATTCTTTAATTTTTCTAATAACATTTTGTGGTGTTCTTGCGAAGGAGCACTTTCTTTGCCACAACCCTGATAGAGTAGGGGCCTTTCAGGGGTCAGACTACTAAGGCAAGGACTTGATGGATGAGAAGCGCAATAAGAAAACTGCAAAAATGTGGGCAGAAGAAATGACTAAAGGTTCCACTAAGCAAAGCAACAATTTCAAGAATTTTCAAGTGGAAGGCAATAGCTGGGTGCATAACATATCATAAACAGTAGGCACAAACAGCTTTGTGCCCTGTCAGCAGCAGAAATGCCAAGAAGTCTGGAGAGTAGTTACATGATGCAGCTAACCATGGACTGATGATTCAGCAACAATTTTTCATGAGGAGGAGACTGTGATTAACATAACTGAGGTATGATGTTTGTCATCTTAAAAGTGAAGAGCAGACTGGGATGAGCCCAGGCCAAATTTGCCTCTGGGCCCTCCATCCCTGCCTTCCATTTCTTAACCCTCTCCAGCCTGCCAGCACTACCTCTTCAGCACTCTCATATTTCCTCAGACCCTCCTCTTTGCTACTACATCTAGACCTGGCTTATCCTATACGTCTCTACATCCCCATAAACAGACCCCAAATCCTCCTCAATATCTCCTCCATTTATTCATATTCAGGGTACTCAGGTGTTCAGAGAAGGAAGCAGATACGGGATCCAGTTAATATACATCCATATATGCAATGATAGCTAGGTGGGTATTTTTCAAATTAGGTCCAAAGTCATAATCCTAGAGGTTTGAGAGGTCCATGGGAATTTAAATAATAATAGCTAATATTTACTGAGCACTTATGTTTTAGGTGCTGTCTGAATTGTTTACATGTGTTAATTCATTTGGTTTCATTATAACCATATAAAGCAGAGGCCCTTACTTTCATTTAACAGATGAGCAAAGTGAGCAACATGTATTTATTCCCATGAAACAGATGAACCACCATATAAAGGTTGATTTTTTTAGTCCAAGGTTATACAGCTAACACATGGTAGCATAAGATTCAAATTCAGGCAGTCTGGGTCTAGAGCTGGTGCTTTCAATCACTTTGCAATGCTGTCATCTGGGGCTCGATTGGGTCTGGATGGGCCAGGATGGCCTCATGCATATGAGTTAGCAGGCAGTTAGTTGGGGCTGTTGGCTGGGGCCTCCTCCTCCATTTGGTCTTTCTAGCAGCATATCTCAGACCCCTTTATGTGCCATATAGATTCCAAGAGGGCAAATGTCATATAGAATATTATCTTGATGCAATTGTAGCCTCCAAGTATACCACCAGACAGGTTGTTCCAGAGGTCACAAAACAGATAGGCTTATTAAGAAGCTGGAATCACATTGCTTATGTGGTACTTTTAAAACACATCCTGAAATTCTTTGGCATTACTCCCATTGAGAGGTGGAGTCTATACCCCTTCCTTGAATCTGGGTTGGCCTTAGTGGCTTGCTTATTATAGCCAATAAAATATAGTGGAAATGATGATGCATGACCTCCAAGATAGGTTAGAAAAGGCCATGAGATGAGTTCTTTTCAGACAATCACCTTGGGGGAAGCCAGTTGCCAGGTGATAAGTTCATCATGCTGGAGTGTCTGTGTGAAGGTGCTTTGGTTCGCAGCCCCATCTGAGTTTCCAGCCAGCTAACTGCCAGCATCAACTTTCAACCACGTGAGTGAGCTATCTTGGATGTCCAGCCCAGCTGAACCTTCAAATGACAGCAGCTGCATGGACATCTGATTGCCACTACCTAAAAGACTCCATGAAAGAATTTCCCTAGTAAGTCCTCCCCAGATTTCTGAGCCACAAAATCAGGAGCAAAATAAATTGGCTATTTAAACCACTGAATTTTAGATAATGTGTTCACACAAAGAGCAGCAATAGTCACTGAAACAGTTTACCAACAAATATAAAACAGTGTGAGAAGCAAGGGGAAAGAGATAAGGTAACAAATTTAGGATATGCTGAAGGATTGTAGTACCTAAATCCTGTTTTATGCAATGTTCATATGTCCTATCCCTCTCCACTGTGCCAGTCTTCTCTGCAGACAGTTTGGTTTGAGGAACAGAGTGGAGGGTAAGCAATGTGGTTCAGCAGATTGTAGGGACCTGGACCCAACATACATCTGTTCTGTTGGTGAGATGAGGGGCAGGCGTGTCTGGTTACAACTGCAGCTGGCCATTAGTTGGCTGAGTAGCTGGGGGTTTATCTGCTTTTCTTAGGCAGACATTACATGAGGCAGTAATAGGGCTACAATGGGTATCACCAGTAGGTGTCCAATCCAATCTAAAGGTAGTATGATCCACACCTTATTAATATTTAAAGTTCACTTTGTGTTTCCACCCCCTTCTATCTAAAGCATTTGTTGCCCAGGTTCTGATTCAGGAGGTCTGGGCTGAGATCCACAATTTCACATGTCTAGCAAGCTCAGGGACACACTTTGAGAAACAGAGTTAGAGAAACACAAGGTTTTAGTGATTACATTCCTCCCTTTACTCACAGTTGCATATTATACTTACACATAGCACATTTACTACATACAAAGTTATAGGCTGGATGCAGCAATGGATATAAGGATTTAGATCTTGATTACACTTGAGCAGATTTATTCTCTAAGTAGATTTATTCTCTAAGACAAGGTGCCTAAGTGTCATTAGACAGGTTCAGATAAAGCAGAGAGCTCCCTTAGAAAGAGATAAGGGGAAGTTTAATGAACTAGGAGACCCTTTGACTTGGGCCTTGAAAGATGCTTAGGACCTGGACACGTGGCAGTCGCGGAGAATGACAGAATTTTTTCCGCTTGGGCTTAGACGGAAAAAGGAAACAAAACAAAACACAAAAGTAACAAAATCACAAGCAACCACCCACAGAGGTCTGGGACATTCCTGCCTCCTGCTCTAGCGTTAACAATTTTCATGCAAGCTGTTGGCATCAGATCGGGGAGGACTTTTCTCCGTGTCAAGGTCTCAGTCTAAAACCCTCCTTCTTGGGCAGGAGTAGAGCTGGCTTCGCCTTCTCTTGGGAGCACCCAGAGCAGGTGCCTCACAGTCGGACGTCTGGCGAAGGGCGCGGCCCGGGGGCGCTTCATCCGTGAGCAGAGCGCGGGGACCCCGCGAGGCTCCAGTGGCAGAGCTGCTCTTCGCCTGGCCAGTCCGGCCGAGCGGGGCCGCACGCTGGGCACCTCACAGAGCGAGCTCCAGATTTGGTGGGCATGGCGCTGGGGTGCGCCGGGTGGCAGCTGCACTAGCGGCCGAGCGGGGCGGGGGTCCAAAGCTCTTTCTCCCCACCCCAGCCAGTGGATTTAACAGCCCGGGAGACCAGCACAGAAAACCCCTCTCCTTCCACCTTCACGCTCCGGTGGGGGCGGGGACGCCGTGTGCGCGCGCTCCTCCCCCTACGGACTGCGCCTGCGCGTGCCATCTCCAGTCCCGCCCCTTTCCCTTCTCCCCGCCCCACTACCCCTTTTGTGGCCGCTAGGGGTAGCGGCGGCGGCGGCGGCTGTGGCCTGTGAGCGCGACTGCTTTGAGGGCTCAGGAACCCTACAGAGTGGGGACGTGGGGAGGCAAGAGGGAGAGGAGGGCGGCGCCAGAGGAGGGCGGCGCTTGGCTGACTCATCCCTCTGGAAGATCAGACTGACAGACTCGTACACTCGCCGATCCCGCCCGCCCGCGCCGCTCCTCCTCAGCCGGGAGGCGCCCGCCCGCACTGCCCGCACCACCCCGCCCGTCCTCTCCGGGAGCTCTCGGAGCCCGGCCGGCTCAGAAAGTTTTTCTCGTCGGAGGGGCCGGAACCGTCGCGGGCCTTTTGGAAGGGAAGGGGGGCGGAAGAGGAGGCGACAGCTGCGCGGGCCCGCGGAGTGCATGGTGCTCGGCGCCTCGGCTGCGGGTCAGGAGGACCTCGGGGCGGGGTCGGGCTGAGCCCAGCTCCCTCTTCCCTCCGCCTCGTCAGAAAGCGCCCGCCGAGACTGCCGCGGGGGTCCCCGCTCCCCGGCTCGCCATGTCCCGGCTGCTGCCGCTGCTGAGGAGCCGGACCGCGCGCAGCCTGAGGCCGGGCCCGGCCGCCGCCGCCGCCGCCGCGCCCCACCCGCCGTCGTGGTGCTGCTGCGGGCGGGGGCTGCTGGCGCTCGCGGGCCCCGCCGGTCCCCGGGGGCTGGGCACGCACCCCAAGAAGGAGCCCATGGAGGCGCTGAACACTGCGCAGGGCGCGCGCGACTTCATCTACAGCCTGCACTCCACCGAGAGGAGCTGCCTGCTCAAGGAGCTGCACCGCTTCGAGTCCATTGCCATCGCCCAAGGTACGGGGGCCGGGTGGGGGCGAGTCCGGGGGCCCGGCGCCCTCCCGTTCCCCGCCAGCGCGCCGGGAGCCCTTCCCGGCCCTGGGCCCTGGACCCCTCTGCCGCCCCGCCTGCCTGGCCCCGCGCCTGGGACGGCTGCGGGCGGGGGTGCTTTCTGCCTCCCGAGTGTCCCCGAGGCAGGTAGGACAGGCGCGGACTGTGCCAGGCAGCCGGGGCCAGCGCCTGGCTTGTCCTCCCCAGCCTCAGAATCCGGAGCTTCAGCTTAAAATGCCAGCCGACACTTAGGATTTTTCTTTTCATTTGCCGTGTGCCGCCCATCCCCAGCCTGCCCGTCCCCGAGCTCTTACTGCTTTCTTGCGAAGGTGCACGCATTCAGGTGGCATGCTGTGCCTGCTCCGAGCAAGTGCTACCAACCCGACCGGCAGGAAGAAACTTTTCTTAAGTGGCTATCAAACGAAGGTGTTGGATGGCCAAAAGAAGGGGTGTAGCTTCGTAAGTCAGGGATGCTTTCAGCTGCTTGTTTGCACACACAGCTGGTTGTATTAATTTAAGCAACCGAAGGAAACATTTTCCTGGGAAATGAAAATAGCTTTAAGTTAAACTCCAGTTTTTGTTTCCCCAGAGGTTGAAAGAATGGAATAAATAAGGTTTTTTTTTTTTTTTTGAATCTGTGGCTCTACAATCAAGAGCAGACTTTTGCTCAAAAGTAGTTTGGAACGATGAAAGCAAAGCTATTTTTAAGCTAACATGTTAAAATAGGATATTTTTAAAACAAGCGCAGAATGTGGTAGGTCAGAATTTGAGTCTAGGTGAAAAGACTAAAAGTTCAGAAAATCAAAAAAATGAAAGGAGCAAACGACGAAGATGAATTGTCTTAAAATGTTGCTGCCATTTAAATACTGTTATATAAACAAAATACATTGATTCAATTTGTATTATATTCTGTTGCGTTTGAAAGTTTTAAAAAAGTTTATTCACCCTCCCCACCAAAGTTGGTGGGTATATAAACATCCCGTAGATGCCTAAATTTAGAGCACATTGATTTGGAAAATGGCATTTGATTTACCAGAGGTACTCGAAAGTGTTATCTTTGGCCTATGTGAAGGAATGGAGGAAAGAATTATCTGCCTCATATAAGCATGACTTACTTGTATTACTTCAGAAACTTGTTTTAGTTGTGCCTTTTGACCAGTTTTTCTCTCAGTTCAGGGAATTGTGGACCAATTTATAGTTTTGGGTGATTGATTCCAGACATTGTCTACCCACAATGCTTTTACAGGAAAATGTAGCATCCTAATCAATTTAGTTATTAAATATGTAATCATGATGTTACATGAAATCATAATTGAATACTAGCATATTTGTAATTTATGTGTGCACTCAGTTTGCGGTTTTAAAAAATTCAATTCTAAAAATGTGCTTCTTGGAAAACAATACAGACAGTCATATACTAGAATATTAATTTTCAAATCTTTCTCCATTGGCAAGACTATTTGAACACACATTTTTGCCTTTTCTAAGTAATTTCTTGAAAATTCTGCAATTGTCAATATGTTACAGAATTGGAGTGCCCTATGATTATAGTCTTATGGCAGTTCTTGAAAAGCATGTCCTGAATATGACTGGATAAATTTTATCTCATACATTATTGTTTTTGCACATACCGGCAATATTACAGTAGGAAGGCCACATTTTTCCAATGAAGATAATATTTTTTACTTTAACATAGTTTTAAATATTCTGGAAAGGATGTAAAAACTTTAGTCAATGGAGATCATTAGCATCAATTAAACTTAATTATGTAACTCAGGGAAGAGAGAAGTTAGTAATTTAAATTTGTCTTTCTCAGGAGGAACAGGCAAGGATGTGGGGAACGATGATAGGCAAATGCTTATCTCTCCTGTTTATAAGCTAAAGAATGTCAAAGGGTAAATCAGCTATTTTTGCTTATGTTGATGACTAAATTATTGCCCTTTGAATCAAATGACACTTCCAGCTGCTGCTGCTTCAATTTTGCAGTGTTAGTATTCACTTATTGTTTTTAATATCAACTAGAATCGAAACTTAGAAATTACATTATTGATTAATCATTTAAGGTAAAAAGGATTTTACTGTGTTGGGAATGCATATGCTCATTCTATTGCTGAAATCAACAGTTTTTTTTCCAGAGAAAAGAAAAACTGTTGCTTTTTGAATCATATTTTCAAATACCCAACTATGTACTAAATGTGTGTGTACTAAGTACACTTTCTCATGAAAATAATTCTCTGTTAAAAGAGCTGTTTGTTATTATAGGAACTCTTATGTGTCCTTGGAAAGGGTGCTTGTGTGATCTAATGAAAGTTTTGGCTTTGGTGTAGAAACATAATGTAAGAAAAATTATCTAGGCTTTGATGTGGCAGTGAAATCTGCTGTTGAAATTTGGTACATTTGCCCTTATCTTTCTTACATGTTTATCAGTAGGCATATGATACAGTCTGTGATGAGATAAAACTTTAGAATCAGTTTGTAACAGATAAGGCAGGCTCTTCTGTTTGTGGAATGTCTTATCATCGTTAAATAGGATATTGTGATTTTTAAATTACACACTGATTTCCTCCCCGATTTTGAAGAAGTTGATGTTGTGCTCTAAACTTACCTGCTCAACCTGATCTCTCTTTTCCCATAAACAGGCTGTATTCTGCTGATGGTACATTCATTGTTGGTTCATGTTTTTACAAGTAGCGCTGGCAAGCTGACATTACAGTTGCCTTTCAATGTTAGCCAAGATTTTTAAAACAATTTTCTTCCCAATTTTTGTAATTAATATTTCTATTTTTAAATTATTTCTTAAAGCTTTTAAAATATAGCAATTTGGTTTTCAAAGATGGGCAGTGGGTTTGAAACATGGATATTAGTTATCCATTGTGGTATAACAAATTATTCCAAAACATAGTGGCTTAAAACAAGTATGTATTAGCTTACAGTTTCTGAGGCTCAGAAGTCCTGGAGCAGCCTAGTTAAGTATTTCTGAGTCAGGGTCTCTCATGAAGTTGAAATCAAGCTTTCAGCTGGGGCTGCTGCATCTGAAGTCCTGACTTGGGCTGGAGGGTCAATTTCCAAGAAGGCTCACTTATATGGCTGTTGGTTGGAAGTCTCAAGTTCTTGACGTGTGGTTCTCTCCAAAGGGCTGCTTGAGTGTTCTCAAGACATGTCAGTGAGTTTCCTCTAGAATAAGTGATGAGAGAGAGTAAGAGTGAGAAAGAGTGAGGTAGTGTGTGTGGACGCCTAAGCTGGAAGCCACAGTCTTTTATAACCCAGTCTGAGAAGTGATAGTCCATCTCTTTTGCCCTGATATTGTGGGAGGGTACTACACAGAGTATGAATACCAGAAAGTGGGAATCCTTGGGGGCCATCTTGGAGACTGATTTCCACACTTATTTAAGGTGTATTCAGGAGGTACAATGAGAGATATGAAGAAAAGGAACTTCTTAGGGAATATTTTTGTTAAATGTGTACTTAAGATATTTAAAAGATGAGATTCTTTTTACATATAGCGAATAAGAGATATACTGAGGTGAACATAACGGTTTTTCTATCAATGTTAGATTTTAATTAGCTTGCAAATTTTATTTCTCTGTATAAGTGGTAATTGTGTACTTTTAAAATTTGTTTTTACCATTTATCTACATCTGTATATGTTAACAATATAATTCTAAACTTTAATCTTGTAGCCCCTCCACTTTTTGTGATTGTTTTATTTAAAGTAGGATGAAGAGCTTTGAGTACTTGCCATATAGCATAAGGGGCCTTTGGCAAAATGAAAACAAAGAGTTAATATTAAGTTACATATCTAGAATACTTAAAAATAAATTAAGATTTGTTATGGAATTCCTGTCCACTGGGAATCTTGGACTTTTAACAAGATTATGCCCATTTTTCTCAAACGTTTGCTCAGGATTATGTGAGAAGGTAGAAATTATTTTCAGCTATTAGCCTCCAGAATGGATTGGGAATAATGTTGGCTTTACTCAAAAAGAATTAAAAAAAAGAGCAAGAAAAACATTTCATGCTCCAAATTAAGATACGTGAATAAAGATATTTTAGTGCCTTGATTGAAATTTTAGTGCCTTAATTGAAATATTAAAAGAAAATAAGGGAGGTACAGCCCCATCTAGGCCCAACAATAGGGGAAGAACAAGGATGAAGGTATGAAGTATGAATTGAGGCAAGAGGAGTGAGAATCTCTAATAAGCCAAGAGTTTCTGTATCTTGGCCTAGAAAAGTTAAATGAAACTTTGCTATAATCAGTTCTTTACCCATATAGAAATAACCTAATTATAGCAGTATATTCCAGCATGTTTAATTCTGAATTCTTAGAGAAGTATACTGGGTATATGTTGGAGTAGCCTTATTATTAGAGATTACTGCCAGTAGAAGACAGATAATCAAATAGAGTGTTTTTTCTTTCCATTATAAAACAGATACATGCCATTTAACAATCTTTAATCATCACTTACATATAACTTGATGTCCAGAGTTATGTGTGATTTAAGTAAACACTCTATTATATGTAATGATTTTGTGGATCAGGAATATAGGCAAGACTCAGCTGGATGCTGTTTCATGTGTTATATACAGAGATCATTCCATAAACTTAAGAAGCTGGTTGCGTTGGTCAGAAAGTCTAAGATGGGTTTACTTACATGTCTGACACTTTGGTGGAAATGGCTGGAAGGCTGGGCTCAATTGGAACTGTTGACCCAAGTGGAGGTATGTGACCTTACCAGCATGACAATCTCAGGATGGTTGTAATGCTTGGATGATAGGTCAGGTTCCCAGAGAAAATGTTCCAGGAGGACTAGATAGAGGCTGTAAGACTTTATATTAGTTTTTTATTGCTGATTTAGCACATTACCAAAAATTTACTGGCTTAGAACAACACAAACTTACTCTCTTAGAGTTCTGGAAGTTGAGTCCAAAATGAGTCTTGGGCTAAAATCAAAGTGTCAGCAAGACTCTGCCTTCTGGAGGCTCTAGGGGAGAATATATTCTTCAAGTCTTCCGTCTTTTGGCATTCCTTGGTTCCTGGCCATATCACTTGAATCTCTGCTTCAGTTGTTGCATCATCTTCTCCCTCATTGACCTTTTTGCCTTCCTCTCATAAGGGCCCTCATGATTACATTTAGGGCCTGCTGGATAATCCAGGATAATCTCACTCTCAGAATTCTTAATTTGATCACACCTGCAAAGTCTCTTTTGCTTTGTAAGGTAAAATAGTCTCAGGTTGGGGGATTAGTATATGGATATCTTTGGGGGCCATTATTCAGCCTACCACAGACTTGTTATGACCTAGCCTTTGAAGTCCCAGAATGTCATTTCTGCTGCATGTTATTGGTCAAGTTAGTCACTAAAGCTATCAGACTCCTCACCTCTCTATCAAATAAATGAACTTGGTGGTAATTGTTTTCCTAGATTGTGTTATCTTTTCACTTCTAAGTTCTTGACTAAATGATAAATATTAGAAACTTAGAAAATAATGGCTTCCAGATAAGTCAAGCACTGCTATCTATAGTTTAATTCACTGGTAATTAAATTGGTCTTTTTTGTCACAGTGGGCAATTACTGTTTTTTTTACAGCAGTTGTGACAAGCAAATTTTTATCAACAAATTTGTGGATAGGAAAATTGAAATAATATAAAGTCAGTGATTTATAGGGTCATCCAGAGGGTCAGGTAGAACTAAAGATGAGTTGGAATGTTTGGGATGACCTGATACTGAATCATTATTAGTGGAGATTATTTTAGTTTTTCAAAAAGTAATGGTAAGCATGCATAACAACATTCTTGTCTGCTTCCCTTTGGTATGTTTGAGTATAATATAACTGGAACAAATAGGGACTAAATCACTGAGTGCAGATTTTATTAGCATCTTGCTTAAGTCAGATGAATTAATTAGTTTGTGGCTTTATAGGACTCTAGCCTTGTCTTTGACTCATAAGTTTATATCTGCTTTAAGATAATAAAAACATCACATAAAAACAAGTAGTTATAGGTTAAAATTACTGTATACAGTCTGAAAAATGAAAGGCTCTTGTAGACAAAAGACTTTGCAGGTCAGCCTTTGAAACATTTACTTTGATGGCTTTCGATGGTAATATGTTTGGACATAATTGCATTTTTCTCTGCCTTAGTAAAAGTATAATAGTCACAATTTAGTTTCTGCCGGATGTCAGAGTCCTTATATACTATATTTTAATATGATACTTTTGTTTGGGACTACTTCTATTTGTAGACATACTAGTCATTACATCAAATGCCTCCAGACATATTTCAGAATATGATGTTACAGAAGCATCTAAGAGATAATCTACAGGCTTGTTTGATATGTTAAATTACATGGGAAGCATTGTCAAATAGGAAATGATGTTTAACCTTTGAATTATATCTTATGGATGTTATTAATGTATTTCAAAATTGTATGAGAATCCTAACATTCTGATATGTCTTGGAGTGTTATTAATCATAATTATACTTGTTATCTTAAATTATTATAGGCCAAAGAAATGTCCAAAGTTTGTCAACTGTGTTTTTAGCCATGACCATTTTAAGGCATTTCCATGGTTAATTGCTTAATTCTGATGCATTTTCAACCAAGCAACCTGTTCATTGATCTCCTACTACTGAATATAATACCCGATGTATTCATTCATGTACAACAAGAAGTGTCAGCAACTGCACAAATTCTTCCTTGTTTAGCAGTAGGTTATCTAGAACAATTCTATTATTGAGCATAACTTTAGAAAGAAAATTTAAAGGATTCCGTTGTGCAACCATAGCCTTTGCAGTACAATTGGTTATAGAGCCTATTAGGAGGGATATTATCACAAGAAAGATCTTTAATGCCCAATCCAAGAAGGGTGTAGATAAAGGTCCAGTTAAGACAAGATGGCAAGGAAAAGCACCTTAAACAAAGTTAAGACTTACTATGTAAATTTAAACCAATGGCAAAAGTTTCTAGTGATTCAATCCTCCCTCTGTTCTCTACAGAGGCAGACACACTTACAAGCAGAGATTTACTTTGTAGAAGTAAATTTATTATATGAAAGAATTTCAAAATAGCCAGCTGCATGCCAGAAAGGGTATTTTGGAGACCAATTCAGTTCTATAGGCAGTCTTTTAAATTTAGCTCCTGTTTCTTAGCTAAAATTACTGAGTTTAAGGTGGAACCCATTAAAGAATAGGTTAAAGAAAGCATTCTCTATGCCTGAACTCAGCATGGATAACTTTTAAAAAGAAGCAAGCCTAACTTAATTGAGGGCCTACATTTTACAAATACTTTATTTATCCAGGATAGCTTTCTTTTAGCCTTTAGGGCAGGATAATAACTAAGCCGAAAGGTTAGCAGATTTCATTTTTCTTATCAATGAGTCACTTAAGCTTTTTATTTGTCTTTTATAAAGAGTCTTTTAAAGGAGACTATAAAAATATTGAAATCTTTTTAGAAGCTTCTGCACATCAATATGCATCCCTGGATGAACCTAATTTGGGAGTCCTCATTTTTGGAGACACTTCTTAAAGTGCAGTGTTGTTCATTTGGAACATTTTTCTATAATTTTAAATTACTTTTAGTAAGGTTTTACCATTTCTATAAGTGTTTGTTGCTTCTGGGGCCTAATATTTATACATGTATAGGTAGGCATATCCAGAAGATGCTCAGTTCTTCAGAAATGAAGGATTCCATTTTTATGTTGAACCTTAGCTTTGACATTCAGGTTCCCTTGATCAACTTAGCCAATGATTTTTCCTTACCTAAGTGCACAAGAGAAAGAAACAGAGGGGTAGAATACAAAAATCCCTGTAAATTTCTGAAAGTTGAAGTTAGCACCCCCTGCAGTATTGCCGGCGGGGGGTGGGGGGTCCACTGGATTTAATAACACAAAAGAGATTGACGTCTTCGTCAGAACAGTTTTATGATAACTATGGGGGGAGAAGCCAGATTTTAGTTGGCTAAGAAGGGAGTAGCAATAGGAAGAATTCAACTTTCTAATGGAAACTTTGGATATAGAAGGGAGATATCGAGCAGTAGCTTGATTTTATCTAAGACTCTCTCTTTACTCATAGGTCAGAACAAGTCTGAACGTATTTTAAGTATATGTTATTAGTATAGACCAAGGGAAATCTTCCCCTTTGCACTCGGAGATTTGCTGACAAAAGGCAGATTAATAGGAAAAATGGTACATAAATTTATTAACATGCACAAGGAAAAATACAGGGTGATTATCGAATATTCCAGTGGGCCCCAGTACTTATATATAGCTTTATTTCAGATGGGAAGAGAGAGATGGAGAATAGAGTTAATTCTATTGAGGGGTGATTAATGATTTAGAAGTACTTACCTGTCTACTGTGTCATTCTCCATATGCATTTTCACATCCTCTTTTCCACATGCCCAATCCCAAATTTTTTTTCCTGCACATTGTGCAGTATGTTCTCCTTTGGTTATTTACCTCTCAAATCTAGTCACATATGTTTCTTCCATTGGTCATTAAAATAACATGGTTATCTAACTTCTGTCAGTGCTGTTCCGGTCATGCTGGTGTTTGTATTGACATTCTTATTTTTATTACCTAAACTCATAGAAAACATGGTCACAATATTGGCAGTGTTAAAAATAAAGTAGTACTATGTCAATAGAAAGTACAACAGTCCATAACCAAAGTCAAAGACATATTGCTAACGTTCACAATTATAATGTACTTAAGTTGTACACTTAAGTGGCATCACTGGAAGTGATATAACAACAGATGGTCTATAACTTTGAACTGCAAATCATGGTTGCTAATATCAGTCAGTGGTCAAGGAAAAAAAAACCACATCAGTGATAGCAACTAAGGAATGGAGATAATCTATGCCAGATCCATTTAATACTAAAAGCACTATTGACTTTCTCCCTAGTTGGGGGGCCATTGTGTGGGTTTTATACTTTTCCCATAACCTTCTGACCCATTACCTAAAAAGGAACTTTTTGTATCCCAAGGAAGAGTTTTCTGGGATGTGGGACTTTAAGTGCTAAAACTGATACAGTAGTGGGTAGGTCACCCTACCTGCCTTAAGGGTGACAATAGTTTTGCCCTTCTTACAGATTAAGGCTTTGGACTCATAGGAGAGATTGGGAAAAGGATCCACATAGAATTTCATGTTCCTCCTGTGTAACTGCTATTCTCCCCTCCAGGTTTCCAGCACGATGGACGCTTTCATAGGGTTCTCTCTCTCTAATCTTTTTTGTGTCTGGTAGGATTTGTGGCAAAGAACCTGCAAGAAGTTGTGGACTTCCCCAATTTATGTGTACCCTAGTGGCTTCATACTGTCTCACAACTTCTCGCTCTGTCTTAATCTGTTTCCCTACTAATCTAGCTATACTTTTCTTAAGGCGTCCGGTTGTGTTTGTCCCCAGAAAGCAAGTGCCTTCTGTCCCAAGAAAGCAAATGTCCCCTCTGTCTTTGCAAGTGCCTGCCTCTCTTGATTTGGGGCCAGTTGTTTGCCCTGTGACTTCAGTTCTCTTATGGGTTCTGTGTAAGTCATGAATTTGAATTGAGTTTGACTTCATTGTAAGGGTATGGGACAATGTCGTATTAACAGCTCTCTACATCGCACAGTGGAAACTAGAACCTTGCTTCTGAAAATTTAATGTGTGTACATTATCTGGGACTCTTAGTGAAATGCAAATTATGTTTCATTAGGTTTGAGGTGGGATTTGAGAGTCTGCATTTCTAACAAGTTCCAAGGGATTGGAGTGCTGCAGGTCTAGGGACCACATTTTGAGTAGCAAGGCTATAGAAGAAGATATTTTTGTTTTTATTTTTAAGGTGGGAAAGAATTAAAGTCACATAGATAATAAACTCAGGCATGCTTGAATTGTGAAAGGAAACAGGCTAACAGATGTGATAGTGGTAATGTAAGATGTGGTAGATTTTGCAAACTGGCTGAATTATATATATTTTATGTATTATAAAATAAGAGTTCATACCAATTTTTTCAATACCAGTCTAACAGCACAGGATACATTCTAGTTTTCTCACTTTCTGTATTTCTAACTCCGTTCTCTGATGAAGAAATACTTGGCTTCTATTATCCTGAATATATTTACTTTTTGGATCACTGCTCCTGTATGTCACCAGTATCCTGTCACCACTACTGCCGATATATTCCTATGCAGATGCCCTTCACACTTCAGCTTGGACACTGACACCCTGAACCACAATTCCCTCCCTCCTACCATGTGGAAGTGTTTCTCAACCCAATTGGGTTCTGATACCTTGTGGCAGACTGACCCCCTGTGTGGATACACCCTCACACTGCTTGAGCTCTAAAACGTTCCCGGCTGCTCTAGCTTCCTTTGCGTCCTACACAGATGCCTAACTCACTCAATCCCACCTCATGGCTTTTGGACTGAATTTTGAGGAAAGGAGAAGGGAAACCTCCCTCCCTCCACTTTTTAAAATCCTGCAGTGTTTTAAGGCTAAATCCTACCTCTTCTTGGAGGCTATCTCTTACTTCTTAGGGATAAAATTTCTACCCTCTGGAAACTTATACTGTTCTCTGATAGTCTCGTATCTATGTGTACATCCTACTGATTCCATGTAACCTTTTGAGATCAGGGGCTATTTTCTGCAAATGTTTCAAAAATAAACTTTGAGAAGTTTTTTTTCTTCAGCTATGAATACAACAGCAAATTAAAAAAAACTAGTTGATTTATAGTAAAGTTTTTTTAATTTTTAAATGCAAAATGTAATGATTGAACCCTGCTCATTATAGATTAGCTACTCTTTGGCTGATAGTTGGATGATAATAAATTCAAGGTTTTTAAGTAGAAAACATTTAACTTCTAAGAAAAAGAATCTTCTTCGCTTTTATTTTCCATGAATTTGCATTACATATGTAGAAAAAATAATATATATTAAATTCTAATGACCTATTTTATTTCTGGATTTATATGATTAAATATTTCATTTTTTTTTATTACAGGCAGTCCTTGCTTTGCATGATTCCCATATGCATGAATCTCAGTGAAACATGTTCTAGTTAAATAACACCAGTCCCCGACAACTTGGTTCAAATTTCATTTGCCACAATATATTAACTGTGAGTAATTATGTAAAGCACAAACTTTGCTGCTAACTCCTCAGTCCACAAATCACTGTGTAAAAACAGATTTACATCATGATCATGACCAATCACATCACTTCTTCCACAGTCCGTCAGTAATTGGTCACTGTGCATCTGTTATTCAATTCACACACAGACAACAAAGCCTGTAGGTGTGTTTCCTTCTTGTTGCCCAGTGATAAACCCATGTGATGTTTTACAAAACTGAATAATCAAAAGGAAATTGACCAAAAAAGATGCAAATACAGCCAAGAAACAAAAAGTAATAATGCTGAAGTGAAATTTCACTCAAATGTAAATGGTGTATAGAAGAAATCGCTGACTATCAGAATGTGGACACTGCCATTGTACTGCTGCCATTTGAGAGACTCCAGATATGCAGCCAGAGGAGCTTAGGAAAGGTGAACTTACAGACATAAATGAGGAGAGTGGGGAGGTTGTGATGAAAAGATGAAGATGTTCCAGAGGAAGTGACCTTGGCATAGAGTATATATTAAGGAGCTCTTGGAGATGTTTCATGACATTGAAAATGCAAAGGATAAAATGTAAGATAATCCAGACTTAGAAAGGAGTATGACAATTGACCAAGGTATAGGAAAGGTGCTTGCCTCCATATCATATGAGAAGTTATGTGAGAAGAGGACTAGCGCTTTTTAAACTACGTTTGATAAAGTTTTTGAAAGAAACAAAATACTTTTGATCATCAGTGTTTCCACCATTTTAAATTATAATGTACTAAATAAACAGTTTTACTATTTTCAGAATTTCCCTTTACGTTTATACCTGTCAGTAAGCAAGTTTATAATATTTTGATAAAAAATTTTTAAAGGTCACAAATAATTGTTAATTTTTCCCATTGGTTATTAAAACCACTTTGCACAGTTAAGCTTGTATTATCAGTTTTACAGCCCCACTCTACTGTGCAAAGCAGGACTGCCTGTATACCAGCATGTGGCACTTCTGAGTTTCATATACATTTTTTAATTCATACATGTTTTATTTACTTTATTGCTTTAATACATTTCGATTTTAAAATATTTTTAGCATGCAGATATCCAAAACCTGAGATTGCCATTGTGAAGCGTGCGAAGGAGCTATCATCAGCAGAAACCCCTGATAGTTTTGGTATAGTACAGTCTTACAGTGTTAATTGTTTGTCACATGTTTATTGCAAATAGCACAGCATCTACTTGATAGAACTTCTTGCTTGTTTGAAATAGAATGCTTTTTTTAATTTTTGGGGTTTCTTTTGTGTTAGTGTTTTAGACTGTCTATATGATGGAACAATAATTGCATGCTTAACTAACTGAAGGATTAAATTTATAACCTTAAGAAAAGACAAAATCATTTATATTTAATTAAATTTAAATAGTGTATTTTAAAAATTGTTGAAATAACCATAGCAACTGAAGCATAAGAAGCAACAAAGGCTATGAATTTCTTTAGTATGAATGAGTAGGATAGAGGGACCACACACAGGGAAATCTTCAGAATATTGCAAAGAGAAACTGTATTTAAGTATTGAACTTCAGGAAACATTCAGTATTTTAAAAACACATTCTTGAATAGTTTGAAAGCCTTATATAAGTTCATTTTAAGGCCATTCATGAAAACTTTTACATTCAGCCTTCATACAGCTTCATATCTAACTCAGGTTGCATAGCCTGGTGATGGGGAGAGAGAGAGAATGGTAAGAAAGGGTGGAGAGGACAGAGGGAGAGAGAAAGAAAGATTAAAATAAATATCTCCCTGTCCCTATTTTATTTATTTTTGATTACTATGTTTAATACATTGCCTAAGAAGTGTAACACAGTGTATGAAAAGGAATCTGAAATATTTTATGAACCAACTGAAATTTCGTAAGTATAAGAGTTAAATAGAACTTTATATATGATATCAAGAGCAAAAACTAAGCTGTCAGAACTTCAGAGAAATGTAGAGGCATAGTATGTTTGTATAAACATACACACACGTATATATGGACATAAATTAGTACATGGTCTGCAAAAATTCCCTAGTATACTTTGCCAGTTCTAATGTAATTCTAAGGTTAAAAATTTTAAATCTCAGTTTGCATGTAGAAATTAAACATTAATGGAAATCTTTTTTGAAGAATAAAATTTTAGTTTATCTTATTCTGAAGATGTCTTAATTAACCCTCATTTTTAGGACAATGTAGGGAAAAATAAATGATACTTCTTCTATACAGGAGGGCAGGTGATATCACTAGGAGATAAGGTGCTGCTGACGATAACTAAACTAGAAGTAGAACTTACCTGTCAGGGTTCTCACATTTTGAGACTCAGTTTTTAGTTATATCTCTACTTATTATAGTATGCTTCTTTATGAATGTTTAGGTGGTACCTCTCTATTTTTAGAAATCTTACGTGCAATAAAGAAGAAATATAGAATAGAACCTTAGAGCTTGAAGGGATCTCCAAGAACTGAACCTCTCATTTTGTGTAACATAAAACTGAGACATAAATCTTGTTCAAGATTTGGCAAATAGTTACATATCAGAGTAGAAATTTCGTGTCAAGTCCTTTGAATTTTTAGTTCAGTGCTCTTTTTCACTACAGATTTCTTCAGGGTCAACAGTGGCTCAGCCCTAGACTATAGGGTATCCAGTTGTTCTGAAACCAGCAGAAACTGTGTGATACCTGCATTCAAAACATGTTTTATTTGGTAATCATCATGAATCATTTGTTTTTCTCCCCTTCTGACTTAAATGGATTTTTGAAAATGTTTTATCTGAAGGAGAATTATTTCTTGGGAGAAAAAGAGAAGCAATTTGGAAAGGATATTAGTGTTTTAGTTAATTGCAGTTTTGATTCATTTTCAAATATTAGTGTATGGCCAGTGTTTTGACATTGTTGTATGTATATTTTCATGTATTGATTCCTGATTCTTTCATGTTTCTCTATTAGGAATTTGAGTTGAAAGAGAAGTAGAACAAATGAATGAGAGAATCTGGGCTCTGGACCCAGCTGTGTGTCTTTGAGTAAGTCACTTAACATCTCTAAGTGGCTGCATCTTCAAAGTGGAGAATTAAGTCAGTATTTCTCAGTGGGTGCGCTATTGGTATTTGGGCTAGATAATTCTTTATTATGAAAGACTCCCGTTTTACATTGTATGACATATCTCTAAATGCTAGTAGTATTTCCTGGTCATTATTACATTTCCAAACAACCGTGCATTTCTAAGTGTCTTCTAATGGGAGGGACCACTCTAGGTGATGATTAATTGGACACTGTAGTTTTCCCCATCATTATTACTGTCCATTTCCTGTCCTCACTTATACCATTGACCTTCATTAGCCTGGAATTCATTAGTTGCCTCTAGATACCAGCGTTAAAAGAAAACCTTAAACAAATTAAATTTAACAGAGTTTAAGTAAAGAATGATTCGTGAATCAGGCAGCCCCCAAACCAGAATAGGTTCAGAGAGACTGCAGCTCTGCTGGAGTTGAAGAAGATTTATGGACAGAAAGAGAAAAGTGACACGCAGAAAGTGGAAGTGAGATACAGAAACAGCCATTGGTTATAGCGTAGTGTTTGCCTTATTTGAACATGGTTTGAACAGTTGGCTGCCTTTGATTGGTTGAAACTCAGCGATTGGCACAAGAGTAGGTTACAGCCTGCTTACACATCCAGTTAGGTTACAGTTCACTATATACAGAGAAACCTTTAGACTAAACTTAAAATATGTAAGCAGGCAGCTTTAGGCTAAACTTAATTGAACAATTCCCCCCTTTTGGTCAACCTCTCAATTTTGAGTGATTGACCAAAACTTTAGGCATTGATGTCACTCTGTCACCATCATAAATTGACTTATTTTGTCTTAACTCCCAATGGGAAATAGCAAAGCTGGGCTTTATAAGTAAGGCAGGAACAAGGACTTCAGTTTTTTTTGTAAGGTTAGAATAGAGGGGACTTCCTTGTGTTGGAATCTGCTGTTTTCAGAAGAAAAACAAAACCTGGTCTGTTGTAGGATTTATCTGTCTCCTTAAAGTTTTAGTTTGATTGTGTTGCATTTAGCGTGAATGACTCCATTTTGGTTTGGTCTGTTGGAGCCTAGTTCATGAACTCAGTCCAAAACAATGACCTCCCATAATTTCGTTTACCACTAATCTAAGATGCAGTGAAATGCCAGGTCACATGTAAGTTCTGCAGAAGGTTAGTGAGGTGATAGTATTAGTTCTTAAAAGATCTAAGTAGAAATTTCTTTTCTATGTAATATAATTTTAAATGCTAAATAAAATTATAAAATCACACTCAAACACTTTTATGAGTTTTACTTAAGGCACACATTAAGTAAAAATAATTAAGAAGTCCTTTTACAATTAAAGTTTTTATCTAAAAGGACCTGTTAATTAAAATCTAAATTAATAAGTTAAATTCTTTGCTGTTTCTAACAAGCGCTCATTTTTCAATTTTGAGTGTCAGTTTTTGTAAGTATGTTACCTAGCCATATTAATTTGTTTCTTCCAAAAAATGTTTGCTGTATAGCTTTATAAATCCCTTTTGGTGCATGTTAAACCTTTTGGCATTTAATGTGATTTGCTTAAATTATTTTATATACAGCATGGTTTGCATTTTAAGTTTATATTCTTTAGTGTGTTATGTTTGTTTTGTAAATTTGACCTTACCCATTTGAACTTTTGGTTCTATTAAAAGACTAAGCAGTTATTCATAATGTTCAGAAATATGGGTAACTGTGACTCTTGGTCCCCAAATTGTTTCTTAAACACACTAGTTTCATCTCTGTTCTTTTTGTAGATCACTTGTTAGTCCAGAATGTGATTTGTGCTGCCAAGTCTACTTCCTGTACTTTCTTGAAAACAATGTTAGGGAGGGTTATTTCTGATCAAAGATCAGAAACTAATTGGACACTTAAAGATTATTATTTGTAATGAAGGAATAGTATGTGCATTAAACTGTTCCTTTTATGTCACCTCAAGGTGAAGCTGCTTTGGTACTTTTCTTATTAAGTTTATTATAAATGATTTTGAATTTTTCCCTTGATTTGTGACTTTATATTGATTTTTAAATCCATGGTAATAGACTGAAATAAGTTATCATTATCATATTAAGAATTGTCATTGCCGTGAAAGAAGATAGACTAGGAAATAAGACTCCTCTTTTTTGGTTTTTAGGTTTTCTTTTATTTCAAGTTTGGGTTTATACCTTGTAAAGTATGGTTAAATTTAATGGAAGATTCAACAATGAAAATGACAAGTTATAATTTCTATTAAATAATAGAACTCACTATGTATGCTGTGGGGCCTATTTCTGTTTTCCAGCACTATCATTGTTGTAAATACATTTTATAATTTTATAATGGAGACTAAAATACAGAAACTGTAGGTGTTTAACTTCCATTTTTCCTACCAAAATCTTTTGATTTTAAATTTAAGATGGATCTCTCAGTAGTATTAAAAGACAAAGTTTAGACAAATTAAATTTAGCAGAGGTTATTTGAGCAAAGAAATGACTCATGAATCAGGCAGCACCTTAAATCCATAAAGGTTCAGAGAGCTCCACCCAGCAAGTGGACAGGCAGTATTTATAGACAGAAAAAGAAAGTGACATACAGAAGTAGGCTTTTTGCTTATAGCTTGGTATTTGCCTTATTTGAATGTGCCTGTGCAGTTACAGCCTGTGATATGCTGAAAGCTCAGCTGCTGTGATTGGCTGAGACTAAATATACTCCTAATTAGGTTGCAGTGTTTTACATGCCAAGTTAGATTGCAGTTTGCTGTATAGATAGGGAGGTAGCTTTATGCCAGATTTTAATTTAACAATTTCCTCCTTTTGGTCAGCCTCTCAATTTTGAACAATTGACCAGAACTTTGGGTATTGACACAACTCTTGGTACCATCATAATGGACTTCTTTGGTCTCAGTATGGGAATTCACAGTTCTTGATGTCAGGTCAGCAGGATTTTTACATTCTCTCTTGTGTTTTCATTATTCCAACTGCAGACCATTTGACATATAATGGATGGCTGCGTATGAGCATTTAAGACTCTTGAGAGGATATGGTGTATCAGGGAGACTATTATGATGGCTAGCAGAAGGATAATATTAATGCTGAGGGACCAAAGTATACTCCTTAACAGGAGCTTCCATGAATTGAACCAATCAAAATCAAGTATATCAAAATAATCTAGAAGAGGAATCTCCTTGTTTTAACCAGGTAGCTTGTTTGTTGGTTTCTGGCAACCGATTTTTTGTGATATCAGATATATTTATCCAAGTACAGCAGGAGGTGTTAGTTGTAGCACACACTCTCCCCTGTTCAGCCAACAGATAGTCTACAGCAATCATGTTATCGGAAACAACTTTAACAAGAGAATTTAAAGAAATTTGTTGAGCAACTATATCGTTGCCGTAGAGATGAGCTGTAGTAGCTAATGTTTGAGACAGATTTTTTTTTTTTTTTTTTTTTTTGAGTCAGAGTCTCACTCTGTTGTCCGGGCTAGAGTGAGTGCCGTGGCGTCAGCTTAGCTCACAGCAACCTCAAACTCCTGGGCTCAAGCAATCCTTCTGCCTCAGCCTCCCGAGTAGCTGGGACTACAGGCATGTGCCACCATGCCTGGCTCATTTTTTCTATATATATCTTTAGTTGGCTAATTAATTTCTTTCTTTCCATTTATAGTAGAGATGGGGTCTCACTCTTGCTCAGGCTGGTTTCGAACTCCTGACCTTGAGGGATCCGCCCGCCTCGGCCTCCCAGAGTGCTAGGATTACAGGCGTGAGCCACCGCGCCCGGCCCGAGACAGATTTTTAATCATCACCTCATTTACATTTATGCCAAGCCAGGGATGGAGCATTTTACCAAAAGATGCCCATTTGGAGGGAATCACTTCTGCTGGAAAATACCTGTTTCCTCATGCAAATTAAGAGGTGTAGACCAATGTTCAGTTTCCAGTTGGTTATGGAGTGACAGTGGTACCTTTGGAATCGCTATTCCACATTGGGCCCTTATTTTCCACTGATTGATATGTGGAATTACTCATACATATGGTTGATTCTTAAATCCTCCACAGATAAAGATATATCCTGGAGGGGCACAACAGACAGCTTCCTGTGGGATGCCTTGTATGTTAGGGGTCACTAATAGGGAAGGACTGGTCATAGTTATCTAAGGCTCCATTCTTGAATCATGGAGGCTAATGGTTGGAGGCTTTCAACAATTAAGGGATAAATCTTATATGTATAATCTGTTGAATTATCTTTCCTTTGGTTTTCTTATGCAATTTCTGGCCTAATTTAGCTACAAAACCTTCACTGTAGGTTTTGCCAATTGTTAGTAACATGATATATCCTACATTCAACTAAGTTTCCTGCATTATCTTAATTATTGCATACTCTTAATTATTGCATTATGAAATCTTAATTATTGCATTATCTTGGCATGTATAAGCAGAAAAGGAACAGAGGCAAAAGAGGAAAGGGGACAAAAATTTCATGGTGGCTGAGCGCGCAGTGGCTCACACTTGTATTCCTAGTACTCTGGGAGACTGAGGCAGGAAGATTGCTTGAGCTCACGAGATCGAGACTAGCCTTAGCAAGAGTGAAGCCCTGTCTCTACCGTAAAAGAAAAAAAAAACAGCCCCAGCATTGTGGTATACACCTGTAGTCCCTGCTACTGGGGAGGCTGAGGCAGAAGGATTACTTGAGCCCAGGAGTTGGAGGGTGCAATGAGGTACAATGATGCCACTGTACTCCCCTCAGGGTGACAGAATGAGACTCTGTCTCAACAATTAAAAAAAAACAAAAAAAGCAAGGAAATTGAACAACCCTCCTTACAACTTCCCCCTTTCATAAAAAATAAAATAAAATACAATAAATTTCATGGTGACAGAGAAGTCTTCATATGTGATTTTGGAAAAGTTGTTTTTATTTAGGATGCCATCTGTTTCTGGGGGGAATAAAACTTTCCTAGTCAGTTTTACCTTGAGGTTTTTGATGAGTATACAGTCCCAAGAGTCTAGAGGGGCCCTCTTGAGTTAAGAGATGTGGATCTAAGACTCCAGGCTCTGAAGTTTTGCTGCAGTGAAAAACTCAACATCATCCCTTCCAGTGGAGTTCAGGGGCAGACTTTCTATGGTGTTTTTTTCCAAAAGACCCAATTTCTAGGTTCTAGATCTTGAAAGGTACGGGTGCCATAAGTTGGTGGATCACAAAGAGCTTCTTTTACCTGGTGAAAATATACTTTGGCATAATACATAAAGCCTTGTGATTATATTGAGTCATATCAGGGTTTATAAGAGTGAGAAATACATAAGGTTCTCTAGTCAGAGACATAGGCCTTCCAGTAACTATTTCAAAAAGAGTCACTATATGTTGTGGGAGTGGATCTGATTACCATCAATCAGTAATACCATTGATCAAGGCAATTTAGTCAATTTTTGTTAGCTTTGCTTAATGCCATTGTGTTTGTGATACCTTACGCAAATGTTTTATAACTCTTCCAGTGAAATGAGTATACCTCTGTCACTGGAAATTTCTCCAGGAAAGCCCCATAAGGAAAACACATTTCTAATAACCTTTTAGCTACTGTTACAGCATTGGCCTTCCTGTGTGGGAAAGCATCTATATAGTCAGAAAACATACATTTAAAGGTGGCAATTGAATGAAATTCATCTGTAAGTGTTCAAATGATCCATCAGGTGCTAGAAATGTATCACCTAAGGTTTTTTATTGTTTGATAAGAACAATAGGTTTGACAAACCAAACATTTGTTATAAACCACTTTAGCAATCTTAGAACAGTCACTCAACTAATTTTCCCCCTCATAATTTGGATCATTTTATCTCTTCCATGATGAGTCATGGAGTGTACAGCTTTTAATAATGGAAGCTTTAAAGACTCACGAAGGACCAAGTGGCTGTCCAGGCTCTTCAGGAGTCACACTTAACATTAGATTTATATCCTCCTAAATGCCAATTTTGTTTCTCCAATTTAGGTGCA
>CAUYRT010013274.1:0-25788 GCA_963574885.1 Lepilemur ruficaudatus | reverse complement strand
CCTATCTCTCCACATCCTCGCCAGCATTTGTTGTTTTGGGATTTTTTGATAGAGGCCAATCTCACTGGGGTTAGGTGGTATCTCATTGTGGTTTTGATTTGCATTTCTCTAATGGTTAGAGATGTTGAACATTTCTTAATATGTTTTTTGGCCATTATTCTGTCTTCTTTGGAAAAGTTTCTGTTCATCTCCTTTGCCCATTTATAAATGGGGTTGTTTGATTTTTTCTTGTTAATTCTGTTGAGTTCTAGGTACATTCTTGTTATCAGACCTTTGTTGGAGGTGTAAAGAGCAAATATTTTTAAATATGGGTAAAACAGATCAGGAAATTTTAGTTTATCATTATGAGCCCTATTTCAAGAAATAAAACTATTTCTCTATGAAAAATTTATTAAAATACATTTAATATTTATACATTATTAAATGTTTAAATATATTAGTCCTTATCACTTTAAGATACCACTCTGAATTAATTCTTTCAATAATTACAAACGTTGTTTAAGCTTCACATACACAAAGTATTTAAAGAAAAACACGACCTGTTCTTTTCTATAAGTCCTTATCCAAATGAAGAAACTGGACTTCTGAAATTAACCTTGAGCCCATTATCCGAAGTGAGGTGACACAAGACTGGAAGAATGGGCCCCACATGTACTCGCCATCAAATTGGTACTGACTGATTAACACTATGGTGCTCAAACAGTGGTGGTGTTCACTAGGGATTTGGGGGGTGGGGGGTAGACCCATATCTGAGAGATGTGGTGAGCACTGTGAAGGGGAGGGGCATGCTTGATATGTATGTGGGGATAGGTATTAGGGGTATCAATAGGGGGTAGAAATCCTCTAAAACTGATTTATGTGAATAGCTTTACAACGTGGTAAATTTACTAATAACCAGTTAATTGTACACTTAAAATGGAGTAAGAGCATGATACATAAATTACACTTCAATAAAGAAAAAAATGAAATTTTAAATTCAATTCTATTTTAAGTTAAAGTACAAAATGAAGAGGCTTTAGCCTTTATAAATAGGAAAAATAAGTCAGTTTGGTTAAAAATTTGGTTAAAACTTTTAAAATTACTGTACATAACAAAATCTAGATTCCACTGGCCAGCACTTACCTGTAACTTTAAAAAGTTACAGACTGAAACTGGAATTTGGCATTAATATCTCACCTTTATCTCTGCATAAAATGGCTTGCCACCAGGACAGAGGATGCTTTAAAAAGATCTAACTTTCATCTCTCATTGATCTCTTATTGCTTTTTCCTTTTACATACCTGAGAAGAAAGTAGATTCATTCAATTGACCCCCAAGTGTATTCTTAGGCTGCAAGTCAGTTGGATTTTCTATGGCAGGAAAGTAACATTGCCCATAAGGAATGAAAATATCATGAGCAAGGCAAAATACAGAAAGATTTAAAGAGAAAGACAATACTGAAATTAGGAACTCTCTGAAACAGCATTCTAAGCAGCATGAAATGAAAGTTAGCCTAGTCTGAAAGACTGACTTAGTTCTTGACCACTCTTCTGCCCTTTTGCTGGTCTACTCTGAGGGTTCTGCAAAAGCCCCTCAGAATCTTGTGGCCCAGGACACTTCCTCAGATTACTGCTACTCAAGAAGAGAAAGCCAACACAATCGAACTTTGGAGCACTGTATAGTTTTCTGAGTAGGTTAGAAAATATAATTGGGTTAAACAATACATTTGGCAAAGTTGTAGAGTTAGAAAAGTAATAATATTTTTCATTAAGTAGCTAAAAGGAGCACTTTCTATATGGAAGGTATTGTACTAAGAAGTCTATAAACCTTATCCTTGAAAAATAAACAGTAGCAGGCAGACTGAGAAAGTAAATCAATGCTCTAACTACCATTAAGACCAGCAATGGGTTTCCCTTTATCCCTTCTAGTATTGCCTGGCCTGGACTCAAAGGCAACAGATACAGACATAAGGAACACCAGGAGAAACCCTTTATTTCTGTTTTGAGGAATGAGAAAGGGGGCCCTAAGAGCCAGGGTAGACAGGGAAAATTCCCTAGTTTGTTTTTCTTTCTTCCCTTTTGTCATGCCCAGCCTGCTGGTAATCGTGCAGCAGCTGGTTGGGGAAAGCAGCAGCTTCTAGCCCCTGCTTAAAACTCTGAGGGATGGAAACCCTTCTCTCTGACCAGAGCTATGATTCTGAGAACATGAGGCACATCCACGTTTCTCTCTTTTTTTCCTCTCTCACTGTCCTCCTACCACTTGGATCCAAAGGCATCTAGCAAAACTAAAACTATAATATGCCATGACCGAGTAGGGTTTCTTGTGAGAATGCAGGGCTGGCTCCATATTTGAAAGTCAATTAATCTAATTCACCCCAGTAAATGCCTAAAGGAGAAAGATTACATGATTACATCAAATGATAGAGAAAAAGCATTTGACAAAGTTGAACATTCATTCCGACTGAAAAAGGTCAGATATGAAAACCTCTAGCTAGCCTCGTACTTGATGGGGAAAGACTGAATGTTTTCACTCTAAAATTGGGAACCAGGCAAAGATGTCCACTTTCATCATTCCTGATCCAATATAGCACTGCTAAAGTCCTTGCAATTGCAATAAGGCAAGAAAAAGAAAGAAAAAGGCATATAGATCAAAAGGGAACAAATAAGACTGTCCCTATTTGCAGATGATATGATGGTCTATGTAAGAGATTCATAGTTAACATAAAAATTTTTGTTGGTGATGGGATTTTTTTCTACATTTTAAAATACATACAAACTAAAAGACAAAAAGCTTTTAACAATTTAAGTTACATTAGTTTATTCCCTCGAGTCACTTGCAAAGATATAAATATTCATCTTGTAGAATAAAAAAGGACAGTAGAATAAAGCAAAAAATTAATGATATTATTTATATAATATTTTACATTTTTCAAAGTATTTTCAATTACATTATCTCAAATATTTTCCCCAACAACACTGTGGGGAAAGTAGCAGAGCAAGAAGTCTCTTTCTCATTTTAAAGAGGACAGCCTGAGGGTCAGAGGTGTTCTATGACCCACACTTGCCAACACCAACAGTCCTGGGCCAAAGCCCAGTTCACCAATACCACCTTAGCATTGGCTTCTCATGTGATGCTGACTCCATGTCAGATTATAAGCAACCAGAAGGTGGGAACTGTAACTTAAACTTCTCTATAGCTCCCATAGAGCCTAAAACAACAATGAGAACATAGCTGAAGCTCACTGGATCACAGAAGCTCAAGTTTAGAAGGAATCTTAAATAGAACTCAGACTTCTCTAACCAGAACACTAAATTTGCCAAGAACAAAATTAAGAAGTAGAAAACTGGCCGGGCACAGTAGCTCATGCCTGTAATCCCAACACCGTGGGAGGACAAGGCAGGAGGATTGCTTGAGCTCAAGAGTTTGAGACCAGCCAGAGCAAGACCCTGTCTGTACCAAAAAAAAAAAAAAAAGAAAGAAAGAAAGAAAGAAAGAAATATTAGCTGGGCTTGGTGCGCATGCCTCTAGTCCCAGCTACGCAGAAGTCTGAGACAGGAGGATTGCTTGAGTCCCATAGTCCGAGGTTGCAGTGAGCTATGATGATACCACTGAACTCTATCCCAGGCAACAGAGTGATACTCTGTCTCAAAAAAGAAAAAAAGAGAGAAAACCATTTATCACTGAATGATTGAAGGGGAAAAATTAGGTCAACTATGAGGTCTTTACCTCTATTCAACTACTTCTCACCTTGCTATTTTCTAAACACCATAGCCTCACTAAGTGTCCTGGGCCAAGAATATTTTATAGTAAAAATTAAGTGCATTAGTCAAGATGAGCCAGATCATGCAGTGGTAACATCGAATTGCCAAATCCTAGTGGCTTAGAATCTCGTAACTTTATGCCTCTCTCATGCACATAGACATTGAAAGCTGACAGGAAAGCCATGCTCATCATAGGCACTCAAGACCCAGGGTGACAGCAATTTCAGCAATTTGAGATTTTTCTTTCCAATCATATCTCATCAGGAGGAAGAAATGTGCCAAATCATACACTGGCTCTTAAAGTTTCTATGTGGAAATAATACACATCACTTCTGCTCACATTTCATTTGCGAAAGCAAGTCACATGACCACATCTAATGTAAAAGGGAGAAATGAGATCCTACCATTGACTTGGGAGGCAGAAAGCCAGATGTATTTCACGAACAGAACTAATGACTACCATAGGAAATCAATGATGAAAAACAAACAATTAATCAAAAATGAGCAAAATCAAGAACACAAAGTTACCATGATTAAACTCTTTAATCAATCCTTAGTTAAACAAATGCTGGATTTTCTCCTATGAAAGCATACAAATTCAGGTCACTGACACTGCAGAACTGAAATAGTAATGGGCATTAGTATTCTATAACTGTGCCCTATGCACAAAGATAACTTTATACTTCCTCCAGCTGAAATCCTCAATGTTTGATTCCTGGTCTTCTCTCGTGAAAGCATTCTTCCAAAATGAATGTGGCAGTAGGCCTGTCCAAGTTAATCTTTATAAAACATAAATGTTAAAACTCTGTTTCAACATGATTTACCATGGAGAATTCTCCCAGAATATGTCCCAATTACATATAATACCAGATTTTACAATTTGTAAATACCTCCATACAAATGTACCTTTGAAATTGTTTTATATTTTACTCTTTCATTTTAGTATGCAATTAACTGTTCACAAGATTAGAAGAAATAATTCAGAAGACTTAAATGGTACAGAATGAAACAGTCTGACAACTAAGCATTAGTAGTCTCAGGGTTCATACTCCATAGAGCCTTCTGAGAATATTTCAGATTCTCCGAGCAGTCTATGAAGAGTCTATAAATAATCTGAAATTCTAAAGTAAATACATCAGATATTATCAATCTATAGTTCTGTAATACTTCATGTCCCAAGAGAGGCAAGATTATTTTACTTACCCTCACTGCCTGACACATTTCAGCTTTGGGACTTTGCTTTTAGAACTTCATTCAGAAATAAACAAGAATATCATCTTCATGACTATATACATTCACACCTCTGTTTGGGAGCCAAACTAATGTTTCCTAGTTACCTCACTCACATTAAAATGACTAAGCTGTACCTAAAAACCAGACTCACTTTCAAAGAATTAAGGTTTACTACTGATAGAGGACACCTCTAGACATACTCATCAGATTGGGAAAATCAGGCCTGACTTAAATTTAAAAACAAAATATATATTTAATTTTATTATTCAAACTTTCTGTATTAAATAGAAATTACTTTGATCAAAAGTAAGCACAAATAAGGAGAAAGAATTTGCAACCACATATAACATTTTTACACAAAGGGCTCTTACAGTTCACTAAAAGAGAAATTAAAATAGCCATTGAAGTGAAATTTATTTTTCAAGCAACAGACTGGCAAAAATATAAAAGATCAACAAAGCCCATTGTAGGTGAGAGTGGGAGGGAAAGAGCTTTCTAACATTGTTACTAGAAGTGTAAACAAGCACATGTTCCCAGAATGCAGCAAATGTATCAAACTTTTTAATGCTCTTAGCCTTAGGCCAGCAATCCCACTTTAAGAAATTCATATAAAGGAGATCACTGTCCAAGTATACAATAAAAAAAACCCACAAAAGGATATTTTCTGTAGCAAGGTATATAAATTCCATATCAAGAAGCATTCTAAAATTTTTTTATTGTAGGTAATGCATGTATATCCTACAACCATTTATTTTTTTTCAGCATATTATGAGGGTACAAATGTTAAGGTTATGTATATTGCCCTTGCCCCTCTCCCCCCTCGAGTCAGAGCTTCAAGTGTGAACATCCCCCAGACAGTGCACATCACACTCATTATGTATGTATGTACCCATCCCCACCTTCACCCTCCCATCTGCCTGACACCCGATAAATGTCATTCCTATATGTCCACTTAGGTGTTGAGCAGTGAAACCAATTTGCTGGTGAGTACATGTGATGCTTGTTTTTCCATTCTTGGGATACTTCACTTTGTACTACCCAAAGTAATCTACAGATTCACTGCAATTCCTATTAAAATACCAACATCATTTTTCACAGATATAGCAAAAATAATTTTACGCTTCATATGGAACCAGAGAAGACCCCGTATAGCAAAAGCAATTTTAGGCAATAAAAACAAAATGGGAGGTATCAATCTGCCAGACTTCAAATTATACTACAAGGCTATAGTAATTAAATCAGCTTGGTACTGGCACAATTGGGACATTGACCAGTGGAACAGAACTGAGAACCCAGAAATAAAACCATCCTCACATAGCCATCTAATCTTTGACAAAGCAGACAAAAAATACACTGGGGAAAACAACCATTTAAAATGACTAAGATATATATTACAGGAGTATTCTCTGCTATCTTATCATGTGAAATATTTACAAACAGAAAACATACCTTTAAAAAAGTGTCATCCATTGCTCTGCAAAGTAAAAATATGGTTTATTTAAATACTGTGTCTAAAATGTATAATAGTTCATAATGTGAATAAGAGAAGGAAAATTGGAATTTGGGGATGACCAAATGGAACAAGAAATTCAAGATTTTTTGCAAGCCTGAGTTAGGCTGGGAGAACAGCATGGTGAATTTGAGGCCCTGCTTGCCATAATTTTGGAAAATGCAGGGAAAAACCAGTACTTCTGTAGAATGTTAAAATAATTAAATAAAAAGCAATGAAACTGCAGTGGCTTTACTGCCCAGGAGAAGGAAGGGACAGAGAATCACACAGTCCACAGCTCCTCCCATGTAGGAACCCTGCACACAGAATGGGGATTTTCCCCTGGGTACCCTCTCCTCCTCCATGCATAATCTTGGAGAGACTCAGGGTGGCGGGGTCCAAGCTGCCCAGAGGGGGCTCCAAGAGGGGCAGAAGTCACTGCATAGGAACTGAACAAGACACCCAGTGTCACACCTCCTGCCCTGTGCCCAACCTGTGGCCAGAGAAGACTCAGAGCTGAGCTGTGCCAGTGGAAGCACAAATGTGTGTCCAGAGTGAGAAGCTGACTGCAGGAAGGCCCAGGTCCCGCCACAGCCAGTTCCGGCCACTTCTAACCAGGCTCCTTCGCCAACTGGGGACACCCAGCCCATCAAACTCCTGATTTATTGGCTTGCACAGTGTCCCAGCATCCTCCCTATGGACCTTCGCTTACCTGCAGGTCACAGAGTGGCAAAGGCAGTGGCAGCCACCTGGGCCTCCTGGACCAGACTAGAAAGAACAGTTCAGATGGATCTCAGTTTGACACACATGCTGTAGTAAGAGACAAAGGTCCTGCCAGATGATAGCAGGCCGCAACTTCCACTCCTACTGAGGTGCCTGATTGGACAGTTCACTCCTTAGCGTCCCTGATTGGATAAGGCCCCAGGCCCTGCCCCTTAGAGCACTGAGTGACAGGTGATGAAATGCCACAAATTCAAAGCTGCACCCAGGGTTTCCTCTCTGTGCTGGGACCTGCAGCCACTTGGGGGACATTTGCATTTAACCTTGTATATAATGTTATATCCACTTGTGAGTAATAATAAATGATATTCAGAATTGGAAACAATATAATGGCAATTATTTAAATTTCACATTTCATAAACTTCATGGCCTTTGGTCTTTAAAGGAGCAACCTGATTTTTGAAAACAGAGACAATCCTCTCAGGCAGGGTTGCAAATATGAGCCACGAGTGTCATTTTAAGTTTTCTCCTATGAAAATGGAAGAATATAAGAAGTCAAGTTATTGTAATAATTTAATGCAATATATACAAAATATTAATGAAAAAGTTTTTGGTATTAAATCTTTCAAAGTCACTCTATATTTTAACATCCCAATTCAGATAGCACAACTGGTTACACATGGCTGACTTTCATACTTTTATTTATATTAAGGTTGATCAGTGGGTCCAAGAAATGCTTGCCTGTGATTTTCATATAATTGTTTAGCATTTATTGATTAGTATTTAAAAATTTGACTTATTTCACTGAGAATTGCAAAAGAGTTGTCTAATTATATTATATCCTCTGCATGTTTTAGTTCTCATTCTTCTATTAAGAGTTGCATTTTCTCAAGACTTTTTTCGGTTGAGACAGAGTCTCTGTTGCCCAGATTAGAGTGCCATGGTGGCAGCCTAGATCACAGCAACCTCAAACTCCTGGGATCAAGCAATCTTACTGCCTCAGCCTCCCAAGCAGCTGGGACTACAGGCATGCATCACCATGCCCTGCTAATATATATATATATATATATATATATATATATATATATATATATGTAGTTGTCCAGCTAATTTCTTTCTATTTTTTTAGTAGCGATGGGGTCTCACTCTTGCTCAGGCTGGTCTTGAACTCCTGAGCTCAAACAATCTGCCTGCCTCGGCCTCTCAGAGTGCTAGTATTACAGGCATGAGCCACCATGCCCGGCCACATTACATTAAAAACTATCCTATCCTAGGAAGGATAAAAGTTTGATTTTTATCTTTTCTGAAATTGCACATAAAAATGAGGGCATGGCCATAGCAAACAAATAAAACATATGAATAATATTTTTCCTAACATTATTTTCTGTGTCTTTGATTGGGTTCCATACACTGCAGTCTATATTTATTTATTTACTTTTTTTTTTTACACGATGGGGTCTCACTCTTGCTCAGACTGCTCTTGAACTCCTGACCTCGAGCGATCTGCCCGCCTTGGCTTCCCAGAGTGCTAGGATTACAGGTGTGAGCCACTCTGCCCAGTCTGTATTTTTCTTTTTTCTTTTTTCTTTTTAGTTCAAATTCTCCCGTCTTAGGTCAGTGAGGAACCCTTCACATTGCCTCTTTTGTTCTTGTGCCACAAGACCGTATGTTGTTAGGGCTTTCTTATTTTCTGTAACTAACAGACATGTGTGTTTCCCTTTGTCTGTTACATAAATCACAAATAGATTTCCCATTCAGCAAAAACCACTCCCCCAGGAGGTGTTAAAATAATCAAATAAGGAGAAATTAAACAGAAGTGGCTCTAGTGCCCTGGGTTTCTACCTAAGGAAACACATTTCTGACTCAAATGCATTTCCTCTAAACTACAACTTAGAGGAAAACAAAATGTAGGCTTAACCAACCACAAGCTGCCAGTAAAGCTGAGTACATAACTAGAAAATAGCCACCTGGGTAGCCCAAATAAGGCCACTCCATAGCTGTATCCAATCAATTACTGAATGTAGTTTGCTTCCTTGTGCACCTCATAAAAACCTTCCACAGTCCCCAAACCACAAACCATGGTTGGTGGTCACAGAGTGACTGAGACTGTGGCAGAGACACCTGGACTGTGCTAGAGATGGAACAGTGGAGAGGGTGCCTCAGCTCCTTGCCTGGCACAGGAGACAAAGGCTGCACCAGATGCTGGAAACCACCTCCTTCTTTCTGACTGTGTACCTGATTGGACAGTCTTCACCTCAGCACCCCTGATTGGATAAGACTCTAGGCCCCACACCTCTGACCATGAGTGACAGGAAACACTATCAGACTGGGACTGAATAAGGCCAGAGTAACAGGTTTCTCCCTGTAGTTCTTCTTAGATAGGCCATTGTCCCTGCTCTGGGACGTGACCTGCCCTGGGGGACATTTGTATTTAACATTGTATATTAATTATATTTTTATGAATTTTATGTATATTATACCTACACACATACAGTAAATATATATGTTATTCACAAATGGAAATAATATAATAACAATTAATTTGCACTTTGAGATTTTCTAACCTTCTTGGCCTCTGGTCTTTTGAGGAGGCAGCCTGAGCCTTGAAAATGGAGGCATGCCTCTAAGGCAGCAATGTCCAATAGAAATAAAATGTGAGGCACGTGTATCATTTAAAATTTTCCAGTAGCCACATTAAAAAAAAGAAACAAGTAAAATTGATTGCAATAATTTATTTAACCCAGTACATCCAAAATGTTGTTTTTATATTTGATTAATATAAACTTATTAATGAAGAGTTTTCTTTGGTACTGTTTTTTGGTACTGTTCCTTTGAAACTTATTTTATGTTTTAAGTATTTAGCACATCTCAGTCCAGACCAGCTAGATTCCAGGCGATCAGAAGCCCCACATGGCCAGTGGCTGCCAACATTGAAGTGCAGCTCTGAGGGCTTTGACTCCTGTAACCTCAGAGAGGGGAAGGGCCTGAACCATGCTTTTTTTGTCAGAGGAAGGTAACACCCCCTCCCTAGTATCATCTCTCTTTAGGCCCAGGAGTGGGAGTGATGGTGCTCCAAGAGAGAACCAGGGGCTGTAAGCAGGAAGTGTCCACAGGTAGAACTCCACATGCACCTGTTGCTTGGTGGGGACCTATCGCCCTTCCAGAAATCATACACTGAACAAAGGATGATGGGGCCCCAAGATGAGGGAACCCCAAGATTGTGGTCACAGAACTCTGCAAATACATTACAAAACATGGAATACACACTTAAACATATGATTTCTGTTATGGGAAAAGTTAGTGTTAAAATCTAGGATTCTGAAAGGTGACTGAAATCTGATAGTACATTTATGGCCTCCAGGGATTAGTGGCCCCCGGATATCAACCCAGTGGCCAGAACTTGAGCCTCCAGCAAGGGCACTGGTTGGCACAGCACCAGCTCCTTCTCTTGTACAAAGCATCCGAGAGCTCAGGGCTGGCCTAGGGAACAAGGGACATGGAACCCATGAGCAGTGGCTGGTAAGAGCCCAGCTGCTCCCTGCTCTGTGCCTAAACATCACTTCAGCACATGGGCATGGGCCTGGCACATCACACAGGGGACAACATGATGGTCTGGTGACTGTAGAGCATATACTCTTAGGCCAGGGGCCATGCCACATTAAATTATAGAAGACACACTGCTCTAACTCATGGATAGTTAGGAAAATGTAATGGTGTCATTAAGCAAGAATGACACTCTCAGTAACATCCACAGAGACAATCTTGCACAAAGATTTTTGGCAACACCACTGTCCACACTTGCAGGAATATTTAGAGTGCTCTCATCCTAATGCTAATGCTGCACTGTCCTCTACTTATTCAACTGAATTTGTCCCACCCAGATCTGATGACAATCCTCAAAATCCATTGCCACAATGTGCAAGAAGATGATTGCCTTTCTTTCTTATGGAATGGGGCAGATGTGTACTATGCTGGGCACGTCTATTGAAATGTTTATATGCTTTGTATAAATATTGTGATAGAAATACAAATGTCTTTCACAATAGTAGAGATAATCATGTAATAAAAACCTATCACAAATAGTACCAATCAAAAAGCTTCAAAAATTTTTATTTTCTCATCATTTTCAAAGATCAACTCCAGTTATCCTAGTGGCATTTAAAAGCAAATATAACAGACCACACTATGTAGTTTGTAGGTGTTTCAGTGTCAATTTCTAATTAATCAAAAATCTGATGCAAATACTGCTACCATATCTAACTAAATTTACTATTTCCTTTAGATCAAATAAAAACTCATTTTCAGTAATGTCTGTGATTGCAATTCTAGGGGCCTACAACCACCAAAGATTTCGTATAACCCATCTTAATTCTTTACATACAATATTTAGCCTAGGGTCTCCAAAATTGAATATACTCATTGGAAATTAAAGGCCATAGAATATGATTACTGATTAAAATGTCAAATGAATAGACAGATGTTCCAAAGCACTTTATTCAGAAAAAAAAACACAAAATAATTTTTAAAAGACACAGTGCTGAAAAGAATGTATTAATGTAAAGTGTAGATAAAAACTTTGCTCAGTTTTCAGAGCAAGAGGAAGAGGATACAGTGTCTAACACAAATTTTGGCTCCATTTGACATGGTATTTGAGTAAAAACCAAAAAGAAGGAGATAGAGAAAGAGAGAAAGAGAAAGCCACTTATGGAGTGAGACCCCTTCAGACAGACTAGCCTCAAATATGAAAATGTTAGGAAGAAGCATATTATATTCTAGGAATTGATAGCCAATGTTCTCTTACCATATGATAAAGGACAGTTAATGTTGACAACCCAAAATAAGTGACTGAAGCAAAGGTCTCAATCAATGGAGGTTTATTAAGCCAAAGTTTTACGATGTGCCCAGGAAAAACACAAGCCACAGAAAAACCTGTGGCTATTTTTGTGATGGGAAATTTGGAAACTTCAGTATTTAAGAGGAATAAGACATACAGAAAGAAAAGAAAGAGGATGATGGGCAGTCAGGCAATACAGCTGCATTCTATAAGATTCAGGAAACATCTAAATTTTACATAAGATAAGGTGAATGTCAGAAGAGAAAAGGGAAGGGAAGGAAGCATCAATTATGTAGATGTCCCTAGGTGGAAGAATGTTTGATCTTGTCTGTTCTTCACCTGGGAAGATAAACTCATAATTCATTATTAATGTGGAATGGAACAGAATTCACTTTTAGGAGCTAGACATAGCCTACAGCCCCAAAGTTGGAGTGTGCATGTCCTTGCTTATGAGAGGCCGCAAACTTCCTTATGAATGATCTGTAGGGGCAGTCCTTCACAGGGGCCTGAGGCCTTTACTTTCCTTTTTTGTATAAAGAGTTGGGAAGGTTGGTCCTGAAATTTCTATTTTTATTTACAGGAAAATAAGAGATGAGAAAGAGAAAACTCTACCTAATGGAGAAAATTATGAAAAGAAAGTGTTAAAAAAAATGTGACTCATCATTTTGATCAGATCTCAGAACAGAATGTACAAAGAATATTTAATACTTAGACCTTGTCATGAGGCTAAGCCTTCTGCTAAAGGGGGCCAATTATGTGACACTGAACCCCAGGAACTGCTGGATTAAAAGTGTATGCAGTGTTCACTTGGGCAAGCTGGCCTACACATGACCAGATAACCACATTTCTCCCGCTCATGTGAAGTGGAGTTACTGCCTCTTCATCTGTCTTGTATTGCTGGGACACCAAGTCTACCTCAATTAAAATGATAAACATGCTTCTCAGACTTGGGCTAATGGCATTAATAAGTGGGAAGTTAAGTAAATTTAGAGAAGAGAAACCAGCAGGAACCCAGTGAGGAGGCTGATGCATCACCATGGGAGATAGGGTGGCCCAGACCAGGGTGGACCCAGTGGAAGTAGTGAGAAGTGGTCACATACTGTGTATATCTGAAGTACTTGTTGTTAAGTTTGGTGTAGAATGTGAGGTGAAGATAATTGTCCAGGATTAATCAAATTTTTTTGGTCTGTGCATGCAAAAACATATGAACTTGTTGGTCTGGGCTAGAGGAGGATTTAGACATCACCCATATTGAATATCTTTGAAAGTCAGTTTGTATGAGAAACAAATGTAGTATTGGAAGACTCAATATTTGTAAAATGTAATGAAGGTTAAATGAGCTCATAATGTTGGTTTCCTAATCCAGTAGAACCAGTCCTTATAAGAAGGGGAAGAGACATAGGCATGTGTGCACAGAAAAAGGCCATGTAAAGAGGCAGCAAGAAGGGTCCACCTAAAGGCCAAATAAAGAGGCCTCAGGAGAAAACAAACCTGCAGACACCTCATGTTGGACTTTCTGCTTCCAGAACTTTGGGAAAATAAATTTCTATTGTTTAGGCCACCCAGTCTATGGTACTGTTTTATGGAAGACCTAGTAGATAGAAAACAAAAGGCTAAGCCTACATCTTTCAAGATTTAATATAAATCTAAATTAACCAAGATGGTATGATATTGGTATAAAGATAAGAAAATTGGTAAATTAAAACCTAATAGAGAATCCACAAATAAACCTGCACATATATGGGCACCTGATTTTTGACAAAGGTGAAAGGGCAAATAATTTGAGGAAGGATTGGATTTTCAACACATGGTACTGGAACAACTAGTTAATCATTTGCAAATAAAATGAACTTGAATCCATACCACACACCACATAGAGAAATGAACTCAAAATGCATTAGATATAAATGTAGAACATAAAAATTTGAAACATATAGAAGGTAATTATTGTTAATATCCTCAAACTAGATATAACGCAAATGTCCATTAACAGGTAAATGGATAAAATGTATTATATTTACATAATGTAACACAACTCAACAATACAAAGAAATCAACTTTTAAAGCATGAAAATACAAAGATTAATGTCAAAATACTATTGATAAGTGAAAGAAACAAGACCAAAAAGAGTATATACTGTATACTACTTCCATTTTGTGAAATTCTTTTAAAAGACAAACTAATCTGTAACAATAGAAAGCAGTCTACGGCCATACCACCCTGAACTCGCCCGATCTTGTCTGATCTCGGAAGCTAAGCAGGGTCGGGACTGGTTAGTACTTGAATGGGAGACAATAGAAAGCAGGTCAGTGATTGTCAGGGCAGGGCAGTGAGGGAGGACTGAGAAGGGAACATTAAGAGGGACATTACAAAACTTTGGTAGGTGATGGATATAGTTACTGTCCTGATTATACTGATGGTTGGTTTCAAAGGTGTTTACATACCAAATTGTGTCAAACTTATTAAATTGTACATTTTAAATTGTACCATTGACTATATGTCAACTATACCACAATAAAAAATGGAACAAAAAACATGTGGATATATCTTCTCTGCATATAATGCCCATAATTAATAAAAAACTGAAATTAATTGGTACAACAAGCACAATATTCTGTATCGATTCTAATATCTAGAAAAATGTCATCAAATAATATGTACAGAAGATTCCCAACATGTCCTCTTTGGCTCTGACAAAAATTTATGTTTCAGACCATGTCTAAAAGCTATGAAGTAGTCCTGGCCCTAGGCTTCTATCTGATGTTAGGCTTAACATCACCTTCATCATAGTCACATTGCAAAACAATTGCATCAGCATCATATAGGAGCCACTGTGTAAATAAGACAGCAAGAGAAGCAGAACATCATTCAGTTCCTGAGAAGAGGCTGTTACTTCCTAGCCCATTGTAGATATTTAATACATATTTTGGAATAAATAAAGAAAGAATTCTTGTGTTGAAGCTTCAGTTTGTTTATTTTGAAATGTTAAGGGGTACAAAAGTTTTTGTTATGTGGATACACTCTATAATGCTGAAGTCAAGTTTTTCAGTTAGCTTGCCATAAGAACAGTGTTTATTGTACTCAATAGGTAAGTTTTTAATCCCTCACTCCTCTCTCATCCTCCCCCTTCTTGGTTTCCAATGTCCTTTACATCTCTTTGTGCCCATTGTTTAGTTCCCACATATTTGAGAGTACATGTGTTGTTTGTTTTTTCATTTTTGAGACACTTTGCTTAGGATAAGGTTCCCAGTTCCATCAGTTGCTGCAAAAGAAACTATTTTACTCCTTTTAATGGCTGAGTAGACTTCCATAGTGTGTGTATGTATATATGTGTGTGTACGTGTATCACGTTTTCATTATGACACTCACAAATTGATGGTCTCTTAGGTTGATTCCACATGTTTGCAACTGTGAATTAGCTTCAATTTTTTATGACCAGAAAGAGCAATAATGAAGACAACTTTTAGTAGGCCAGAAAGAAACAATACTATACACATGGTTTAAATTCTATTTAACATTGCACATTGGATATAAGAGACCTGTTAAACAAGAAAAAAAAATCAGAGACTAGTTGTGTCATTTTGAGCAAAGCATTCAAAAATAAATGTAGTTTGCAAATTCAGCCAAATCTACATAATTACTTACTCTTAAGGATTCAACTTTATTTGAATATATTTTTGTAAATCTCCTTGTAACTACTATGGACAACACAGAGGCTTTCATTTTTACATGTTAATATAAGCAAAATGTGAGATCACTGATTAATGTTCTGTCATGTAGTCTTCACTTATTTTAGATTATAATCATAAAAAAGATGGTGCTCAAAGAAAATTTCTAAATTTTCACTTTTATTTTTATTGTACTATTAAAATACTCTTATCCCTGGTATCACTATGATTCAAGTTACACATCAATGTTCAATGATCACTGATTCATTTAAAATATTTATTGAACATATAACAACTGAAAAAGTGCTGTTCTAGATAATGAAGACACATTAGTAACAAACAAACACACTTCCACTCCCATAGAATTTACAGTCTGGCAGGAAAAGCTGAAAGATTCCAGGGTGGTACAATCTCTTTATCAAAATGGTAAATATAGAAACACATATATATTTAAATATAGGAAAGGCCTATTTCAAGAACTGTTTTTTCAGCCCAGGCATGGTGGCTCATGGCTGTAATCCTAGCACTCTGGGAGGCTGAGGCAGGTGGATCGTTTGAGTTCAGGAGTTCTAGACCAGCATGAGCAAGAGTGAGACCCTGTCTCTACTGAAAATAGAAAGAAATTAGGTGGACAACTAAAAACACATAGAAAAAATTAGCCAAGCATGGTGGCACATGCCTATAGTCCCAGCTACTCAGGAAGCTGAGGGAGTAGGATCACCTGAGCCCAGGAGTTTGAGGTTGCTGTGAGCTAGGCTGATGCCACGGCAGTATAGCCCAGGAAACAGAGTAAGACTCTGTCTCAAAAAAAAAAAAAAAAAAAGAGATACCAAAAAACCAAAAAACCTGTTTCTTCAAACTAAGACCTGAATATGAGTACATTATATCAGCAAGAAAAAAAAATCAAAACTGACTGATAAACAAAGTCTTCTTTTTCCAAAGCAAGCTATAAGCAAAGAGAAACTAAGAGAAACTTCCAGATTAAATGTGATAGTTTAGGTACATCAGTCAGTAAAATTCCTCAAGATACACATTAATTAACTAAATTAATTAAATGATTAACTTCATAATGGAGGAATTTGTCAGAGAGCACTGTAAACAAGTGAATGAACATCAATTGTAAGAGGACACATTGGCATACCATGCTCAGAATACACAGAATACATCACTGCTAAGATTACTGGCAAAAAAATGTGAATTGTAATTTTAATCTAATCACAAAAACATCAGTTTTTTGTAAAGTTCAAAGCACATATATTTCTCATGTTTTGTTATCTCCAGTAGTATATTTAATAGTCTTTCTTTAGCAACCTAGAGAGCACAGCTTCTCAAATTAACCTTATTTTCAAAACTTTCAGAGTTATCTTGGGCAATTAATGTCATCTTTTTTAATGTGCATTTTTTAACACAGGGTCTCATTGTGCTGCCCATGTTGGACTTCAGTGGCATCATCACAGTTCACTGAAACCTCAAACTCCTGGGTTCCAGCAATCTTCCTTCTTTAGCCTCCTGCATAGCTGACAGTACACCTGACCACCACACCTGGCTAATTTTTCTATTTTTTGTACACACAGGGTCTCACTCTTCCTCAAACTGGTGTCAAACTCCTGACCTCAAGTGATCCTCCCACCTCAGCCTCCCAAAGTGCTAGGATTACAGGTGTGAGCACCACACCTGGTCATAAATGTGCATTTTTAAATCCTATTTTGCATAGAGATGATGGAGCATCCAGAGAGAACCTCAGCAGTGCACATTCCCCCTTCTCACTGATACCAAGAACCAAACCCTATACCCTAGAGAAATCTTGGGTATCCACACGTTTCCACATTGACCTGTCAAAAAGGAAACATTTTCAATATTGCAGGTTATAAATTCTTGGTGAGAATTTCTCACAGTATGTAATAAGCCTCAATGGAGAGAAGGCTCTGGCATGTAGGGGTGAAAGGCTTCAAGCAGCTCCTTGAAAATTATAAAAAGAAAGGTAAAAATCTTGTTAGGCAGAAACATTCAAAAGTAGAGAAGCAATGATTTGCAAGTCCTAAATACATGACATTCTAGGAGTAAAAGTAGGACACAGCCCCTGGCCTGGAAGACTCTTACCTGAGAACCAGCCATTTCTTCCTCTTCCATCTCCTCCTCTAGGAGTCCTTCTCAGGTGAGGTTATCTGGACAAATCACAACTGCATCTGTTGAATGTATCGTATATTTCAAGGCATCAATACAACTCCTTCATCTGCTACCACTACACCCACAGGCAGAGGGACCTTGAAGTGCAGAAAAGGCCACACTCATCTCTCCTGTGCCACAATAGAGATTCAGGAAAAGTGAGCTCCTACATAAACATCAAAATGTGAGTTTGTCTTCTTCCCTGCCCTCCAGTGTCCTCACCTGTCACTGAAACCAGCAATTTCTGATGCAGCAATGGGAATATGGGCCACACTGACTCACCCCCACCAAATCCAAGCAGAGCAGGCCCTGTGACCTCCCTTTGGAAAAAAGGCTGAACTCAAATCTCATGAATGGATCTGGGAGCTCACAAGCTTGACCTTGGCCTCACCTTAAACTCATGAGGAGCATTTAATTGAAAGCATATGGATGGTCTCCCTCAGAGAAAGAGACAGAATCTAGGGAAAGGCATAGGGAATGGTATGTCTTCAATCTAGTCACAGGATTACATCTGGCAGCCCAGCCTGACAGTCACTTAGCTGAGCATTATTTCTCAAGCTTCAATGTACAAATAAATCATTTGGTGCCCAGGCTCCAGTCTAAGTAATGTGACTCTTCAAGTATAGAAGGGGTTCATGGATCGGTTTCATTAACTTCATTAACCCCAGCCTCAGTATCACTCAGCTAGAAACAGCAGGCACAGCACAGAGTCCCTTACACCCAATACGTCTATCACAACATAAATACTTCTGGTCCAAGTGAAGACCACAAATCACCATCCTGAAACAATATTCTCTGCTGGCCCTTTGAAGTTGACAAAGCCTGGAAAGGCAACTATGTCTGAGGAAGTCAACTGGGAAAAAAAGTGCGCATGCATTAATGCAGTGTTCATTGATGAAGTACTTTGTGCACACAAGTAAGCTGCAGTGCACTGTGCTGAGAACCTAACGTTGTCTGTGTCAATCCTCATAACACCCTGGGAGTCAGGAACTAAGTGTCCCATAATTCCCATCAGAACCTAGATTTGGGGCCCAGATTTTTTATTTTTCTTCCATTTCTTTGTCACTGATGAAATGAAACTATACAGAGTAAAAGATATACATGGATTGGAGAGACATGGAAAGGAAGTGTTGAGGAATAATAGAGTATGATTTTTTATTGTTGTGTTTTTATTTACTTTCTTGTAACTTGTAGAACCTCTACTGGATCTGAAAAAAATGGAAAATAGGCTAGAGAGTGAAATGTCTCTAGAAGCACAGGTTTTAATGAAAAGGATGTAAATTAAGGCACCAATTATAATCATTTGCACACATTTATCTGCTTTTGGGTTTAGGAAATCATGAGCACCAGCTCTGGAAGGATGGCAGGAAAAGCCACTCCAAACTCTGACCTTCTCCAATCAGTTATTTGAGGAGAGAATCCAGGATGAGACCAGACTTGAGCAAGGCACAGAAGAGGGTGGATTTGGGCAGGGATGGGACAGGGAGCAGGCCCTAGGCTCTGACTTCTATGCTACTGGTTTATTTTTATGTCTTTTCTAAGCTTGCTCAACATAAATTCTACTCCCACTGTTTGTATGCTTTTAATCATTTTAAGGTACCTTCCTGTCTATTTCATAACATAACAAGCAATTTAACATAGAACACCAGAGTTTTCTAGGACAATTACATTGGGTGCTCAATATTTATTCTGAACAAGATAAAACAACACAAATGACTACAAAAACACCTGGTCTTTTCTTGGGTGGTGACATCAGAACTCATGAGAACAACAGAGGGAAGTGGTCCAAATGAAGCCAAAGTACCCATATATCTCCCCTTTCTTGTACCGATTACATGATGCTAACTTCAACCATTTTATCCATTTACTGTAGACTAAAAATTCAATTTCCCTCTGGGGACCAACCAAGGAGATTTCTTCTGTGAGGGGAGGAAAAAAACCCTGCTTGACACATTCCTCTTCCTCTTAGATGGAAGAAGGTTTAGATCCTGTTGTCAGCTTAAGCCCAGTCTGCACAGGACATCCCCAATGTCTCAAAGACTCCCAGAGGCTGGTGAGAGAGTTTCCAGTGAGCCTGGGCCAATGTCCCCATGGTGATCCATACAACAGGGACTGAGGCTTACTCTGTGAGGCCAGAACAGAGAATGAACCTTCCCTGACAGAGCAGCCAACCATCGATCCAGGTGGGATATTACTTGTCTCTGAATTTTGGAGGCCAATGTAGGAGGATAGCTTGAGGCCAGGAGTTAAAAACCAGCTGGGGGAAAACAGTGACATCTTGTTTCTACCAAAAAAGGAAAAATTAGTTGGGCATGATCTCATAAACCTATTATTCAAGCCACTCAGGAGGCTGAGCTTAGGGGATTGCCTGAGCCCAGTAGTTTGATGTTGCAGTGAGCTGTGATAATTTCATTGCACTCTAACCTGGGCAACAGAGTGAGATCCTGTCTCATAAATAAATAAATAAAGGTACATTCATAAAGTGTTAGTATGTGATTACCAGTGCTTATTTCAACCGGGCACAGTGGCTTACATCTGTAATCCATTTTGGGAGGCCAATGTGGGAGGATACCTTGAGGCCAAGAGTTGGAGACTAACCTGGGCAATATAGTAGGACCTTGTCTCCACAAAAAGTATAATAAAAAAATTATCCAGGTATGGTGGCACATACTGTAGTCTTAGTTACTCAGGGGGCTGAGCCTGGAGGATTTCTTGAGCCCAAAATTTATAGGTGACAGAAAGCTACAGTGATGCCACTGTATTCTAGCTCAGGCAACAGAATGAGAACCTGTCTCAAAAAAATGTTTTTTCTTAGGTCTTCACTATGAATTAAGGTTACCATGAGTTAAAATTCTGACTACCATAAAGTAACTAAAGCTAGAGATAAGAAGAGAAATGATTTTATTAATATGTACAGAGTGTATAAAGAAAATAAGATTTTTTTGGTGAAAAATTATAAAAAGGAGACATAAGGATGTGCTTTTTCCTAAAAACAGTAATTTTGCCAGTATAGAGCTTATTTAAGGGTGGTATTGTAAGAATAAAATAAGGAAAAAATGAGATAAACTGAATGGACATAAGAGATTGGAGAGAGAATGGAAAAAATTATAAGTGGTTATAAAAGATTTATAGAAATAGTATCTTGTATGGTCAGAACTGAAGGAGATTGGGTAGATCTCTTTATAAGGTTTTATTAAAATTAGCTTTAGTAATAATACAATAATATCAGGATTAAATTTGGTTTTCTCTTTTAAAAAAGATTTTTATTAAGTATTAAAGAGACAATAAAAGACTTTGGTCTGGAGAGGCGCTGGAGAGACAGAGCCAGCGTGCTACCCTGAAGCTGAACAGTTGGGTCGCATAGGGCTGGGGTAGCTGTGGCCTGGGAGCACGGTTTGGAAGCTGCCCGTATTCCCTATCCCTCCCCCTGCTCCATGGGCGCCTGTCACATCGGCTCTAAATTGGTGGCCGGACGGCTCTAAGTAGGTGGCGTGTCCCATTCCCGTGGCCTGGGGACACTGAGGATTGCTCTGGAGGCAGTCATAGTCCTCCTTCCTGTCCTAGCCTGGACAAGCAGGTCCAGCATTGGAAGGGAGGGAATAGAAGGTTAGAGTCCTCCGATCCCCCAACCCAGCGACCGCTCCTCCCATTCCCACGGCTCGGGTTTGCCGTCTGAAGGGGTTGGTAGAAGAGTGTGGTGACATTCACCCCTGACATCCCAGGCTAGCCTTGGGCGGTTTCCCACCCCACCAAGCAGTCTGCACTCTGGGCCAAGATAGCAGAATCCAGCCGGGCAGGGCGGAGTTGCGAGGGAGGTTACCTCGCCCGTTGTGACCACACTACTGACCTCCCTCTCCTGTGACTCTGGCCTGGGGGTGTTGCGCCAAAGGGACTGACCCCTCCCCTGGGTGGAGCTAGAAAGGAGATGGTTCTTCCTAAAATCCAGTCACCAGACTGGTTCCTCTGCTTTGCCTCCTCTTCCCTGCAGGAGGTTGAGGGACGGTAGAAGCTGCCTACCAGATTTTGGTTCATAAGCCAGTTTCAGCATCTCCAATCCCAGACAGAGTACCCAGATGAGAAAGAAGCAGTGAAAGATCACAGGAAACATGAAGGATCAGAGAGAGAGATCACCTCCAAAAGAAAGTTCTCGATCACCAACAACTAACACTAACATACATGATACAATTAAACTAACAGAGGAAGAATTCTGAATATGGATTGTTAGAAAACTCAATGAGATTGAAGAGAAAATTGATTCCCAACATAGGGAAACCACAAGAATGATCCAGGAAATGAGTGAAAAATTCTCCAAAGAAATTGAATTGATAAAGAAGAATCAAACAGAAATCCTGGAAATGAAGGAAGTATTTGAAGAGCTCCAAAACTCAATGGAAAGTCTTAAGAACAGGATGGATCATGCAGAGAAAAGAGTTTCAGAGCTTGAAGACTATGTCTATGCCCTCAACAAAGCAGAGGAAGAAAGGGAACACAGAAACAAGAGATAAGACCAAAGTTTACAAGAAGTATGGGATTATGTAAAAAAACAGAACCTCCAGTTGATAAGGTTACTGGAGGGGGCAGAGGAACATTCACAAGGGCTGGAAAACTTATTTCCCAAAATATTGGAGGAAAACATGCCAGGCCTAGCAAGAAATCTCGATATTAAGGTACAAGAAGCACACAGAACTTCTGGGAGACTCAACATGAAAAGGCAATCACCTCATCACGTGGTTATTAGACTGACCAAAGTAAATGTGAAAGAAGCAATCCTACGTGCAGCCAGGCAAAAACAACAAATAAACCTCAAAGGCAGGCCTATCAGATTAACTGCGGATTTCTCATCTGAAACCCTACAAGCCAGAAGGGACTGGGTGCCTATCCTTAATCTTCTAAAACAGAATAAAGCCCAACCTAGAATTCTTTATACGGCAAAATTAAGTTTCATCTATGAGAGTGAAATAAAGTCCTTCTCAGACAAGCATTCTCTGATGGAATTTGCAAAGACTAGACCAGCCCTACAGGAAGTTCTTAGACTGGCCTTTCACACTGAACAGGGCAATAGGCACTCTTCAAAGTAAAACCCTCAAAGGGTTTCAAGGCTAGAACTTGAACTGCAGGATAGCACAAGGAGTAAAACAAAGCAACTGGACTTTACCCAACAATATGAATGTAAACCTTCCTCAAATTTCATTCCTTTCAATAAATGTTAATGGCTTAAACTGTCCTCTGAAGAGAAATAGACTGGCAGAGTGGATAAAAATCCACAAGCCCAGTATCTGCTGTATACAGGAAACACATCTAACACACAAGGATGCATTCCGGCTGAGGCTCAAGGGATGGAAAACGATCATCCAGGCAAACGGAAGACAAAAGAAAGCAGGTGTAGCTATACTATTTGCAGACAACGTAAGCTTTAGAATAACAAAAGTAAAAAAGGATTAAATGGCCTTAATGGTGAAAGGGAAGATCCAACAAGAAGATTTAACTATTCTTAATATTTATGCACCCAATGCAGGAGCACCTAACTACACAAAGCAAACCTTGTCAGATCATAATAACATGTTAAACAATACTGCCATATTAGTAGGGGACTTCCACACTCCACTGAATGAACTGGATAGATCCTCCAAACAGAAAATGAGCAAAGAAGCATTGGACTTAAACAGAACTCTTGAACAAAAGGATCTGACAGATCTCTATAGAACATTCCACCTAAATAAAGGTGAATTTACATTCTACTCAGCACCCCATAGAACTTTTTCCAAAATTGACCACATACTAGCTCGCAAATCAGATCTCAACAAATACAAAAAAATAGAAATTATACCATGTGTCTTCTCTGACCATACAGGTATAAGACTAGAGTTCAATTCCTATAGAAACCCTCACCCTTCCACAAAGTCTTGGAAACTAAACAATTTATTATTGAAAAACTCTTGGGTCAAGGAGGAAATTCAGGGGGAAATCAAGAGTTTCTTTGAACTAAATGATAATGGAGACACAACTTACCAAAACCTGTGGGATACAGCAAAGGCATACCTAAGAGGAAAACTAATATCAATAAATGCTTACATTCAAAAAACAGAAAGCTTAGATATTAACATCCTAATGAATAAACTCAAGGAATTGGAAGAGAAAGAGCTAACCAATCCCAATCCTAACAGAAGAAAAAAAATAACAAACATCAAAGCAGAACTAAATGAAATTGAGAACAGAAGAATAATACGGAAGATCAACAAAACCAGAAGCTGGTTTTCCCAAAAGATAAACAAAATTGATAGCCCTCTGGCTAGATTGACAGGAACTCAAAGGGAAAGGACTGTAATAAACTCAATTAGAAATGAAAAAGGGAAGGTCACAACAGACACCACGGAAATACAAAACATTATCTTTGATTACGATAAAAAGCTATATGCTCAAAAACTACATAATGAGGAGGAAATGGACAGATTCCTGGAAACATACAACCTTCCTCAGCTCACCCAGGAGGTAACAGAATTTCTAAAGAAACTAATCTAAAGCTAAGAAATTGGAGCAGTAATTAATAAACTCCCTAAAAGAAAAAGTCCCAGACCTGATGGCTTCACCTCAGAGTTTACCAAACATACAAAGAAGAACTCATACCCATTCTTCAGAAATTATTCCACAACATTAAGAAGAATGGAACCCTTTCAAATTCATTCTGTGAAATGAACATCACTTTAATTCCAAAACCAGGAAAGGACCCAACAAAAAAAGAAAATTACAGACCAATATCCCTCATGAATATAGATGCAAAAATCCTCAACAAAATTTTAGCTAATAGAACTCATCAGCACATCAAAAAAAATAATTCATCATGGTCAGGTGGGCTTTATTCCAGGGATGCAAGGCTGGCTCAACATTCGCACATCTATAAATGTAATTCGCTTCATAAATAAAACCAAGAATAAAGACCATATGATTATCTCAATAGATGCTGAAAAAGCATTTGACAAAGTCCAACACACCTTTATGTTAAAGACTCTTAACAGAATAGGCATAGGCGGCTCATACCTTAAAATTATCAAAGCCATCTGTGACAAACCTATGGCCAACATCATACTAAATGGGGAAAAACTGAAATGATTCCCACTTCAAACTGGAACTAGACAAGGATGCCCACTTTCTCCTCTTCTATTCAACATAGTGCTAGAAATCCTAGTAACAGCAATTAGGCAAGAGGGTGGTATTAAGGGTATCCAAGTTGGTGCAGATGAGATCAAACTCTCACTCTTCACTGACGATATGATTTTATATCTAGAAAACCCCATGGATTCTTTCAAGAGACTCCTAGATTTGATAAATGAATTTGGTAAAGTCTCAGGTTATAAAGTCAATATACACACACCAGAGGCATTCATTTTTCTCCATAAGCAGTGAAGCTGAAACTCAAATCAAAAAGGCAGTACCCTTTACTACAACTGCCAAAAAATTAAATATCTAGAAATAAATTTAACAAAAGATATGAAAGACTTACACGAGGAGAATTATAAAACAATAAAAAAAGAAATTGTAGAAGATGGAAAAATTTACCTTGTTCATGGATTGGTAGAAGCAATATTGTTAAAATGCCAATTTTACCTAAAGTGATCTACAGAATAAATGCAATCCCCATCAAAGTAACATCTTCATTCTTTACAGAACTAGAAAAAATAATTCTTCACTTTGTATGGAACCAGAAAAGACCTGTATAGCCAAAGCAATCTTAACCAAAAAGAGCAATCTGGGAGGCATCAGTCTTCCAGACTTTAAGTTGTATTACATAGCAATAATATTCAAATCAGCTTTTTACTGGCACAAGAACAGAAGCATTGATCTTTGGAACAGGACTGAGAATCCAGAGATGAAACCATCTGCATATGGTTTGATAAACCAGACAAAAATATACATTGGGGAAAAGAACCTCTTTTCAATAA